>CM052896.1:5485459-5503638 GCA_028534135.1 Potos flavus | reverse complement strand
AGCCTAATCCGGAGCAAGGCCCTCACGCTCTTCAATTCTGGGAAGGCGGAGAGGGGACGAAGCCGCGGAAGACAAGTCTGAAGGTAGCAGGGTTGGTTCATGAGGTTTAAGGACAGACACCGTCTCCATAACATCAAACTGCAAGGTCAGGCAGCAAGGGCTGATGGAGACGCTGCAGCAAGTTCTCCAGAAGATCTAGTGGAGATCATTCACGATCCTACACAATCCTACACAACAGATTTTCCGTGTGGACGAAACAGCCTTCTATCAGATGAAAATGGCATCTAGGACTTTCACAGCTAGAGAGGGGAGGTCAGTGCCTGGCTTCAAAGCTTCAAAGGACAGGCTGGCTGTCTTGTCAGGAGCTAAGCCTGTGCTCACGTGCCATTCTGAAAATCCTAGGGACCTGCAGAATTATGCTAAATCCACTCTGCCTGTGCTCTATCAATGGAACAACAAAGCCTGGACAGTACATATGTTTACAACATGGTATACTAAATATTTCAAGTGGCTGTTGAGGCCTACTGCTCAGAAGATTCCTGTCAAAACGTTACTGCTCATTGGCCATGCACCTGGTCCCCCACGAGCTCTGCCAGAGATGTACAAGGAGACTGGTGTGGTTTGCACACCTGCTGATACACATCCATTCTGCAGCCCATGCATCTAGAAGTAATTTCAAGTCTTATTATTTACGAAATACATTTTGTAAGACTACAGCTGCCATAGATAGTGATTCCTCTGGTGGATCTGGACAGAGTAAATTGAAAACCTTCTGGAAAGGATTCACCATTCTGGATGCCAGTAAGAACATTCATGATTTATAGAAAAAAGTTGAAATATCAATATGTCAATATTAGCAGGAGTTTGGAAGAAGTTGATTCCAACCCTCATGGATAACTTTGAGGGGTTCCTGACATCAGTGGAGGAAGTCACTGCAGATGTGGTGGAAACAGCAAGAGAGCTAGAATTAGAAGTGGAGCCTCCAGGTGGGACTGAACTGCTGTGACCTCGTGATCAAACTTGAACAAAGGAGGAGCTGCTTCTTGTGGATGAGCAAAGAAAGTAGTTTCTTGAGATGGGATTGACTCCTGGTGGAGATGCTGTGGAGATTGCTGGGATGACAATAAAGGATTAAGAATATTACATACACTTAGTTGAAAAAGCAGCTGCAGGGTTTGAGAGGACAGACTCCAATTCTGAAAGAAGTTTGAGTATGGTAAAAGACTATCAAATGGCATCACATGCTACAGAGAAATCATTCATGATAGGAAGAGTCAAATGGCAGCAAACTTCATTGTTGTCTTATTTTAAGAAATTGCTCCAACCTTCAGCACCCATCAGTCCAAGGCAAGACCCTCCGCCAGCAAAAACATTACAATTCGCTGAAAGCACAGATGATCGCATTTTTTAGCAATACTTTGCACACTTAACAGACTATAGCAGAGTGTAAACATAGCCTGTATATGCACAGGAAAGCAAAAACATTCACTTGACTTGCTTTATTGGAACACTCATTTTCCTGCAGTGCTGTGGAAGGAATCTAAGCATCTCTGAGGTGTAGCTGTATTCAGAAACATTTTCAGAAACTCCAGGCTTGGGGCCTATGACTTACAAATTCTTATGTTCTTAGTTCCTGGCACTTCAGAGGTCCTCAATAAATTTGACATACATAAATGAACAAATAAGCCAACTGACAGACTCGTGTGAAAAGGGAGAAATGTGTGGAATACATTTTCAACGTCTAATAAAAGATATCTTTGTTGGTCATGCCCCCTGTAAGGGAAGGAGTGGCTACAGAGGCACAAAAACATCAGAATTCCCTATTAATGTTACTGGTAATCAGTAAAACACCAGTCGAGACCTATATAAATCCAGGATTTGAATGGTTTCTGACACAGGCTTGATTTTACTTGCCATTAACTAGTAATGATGAGCAAACCGCTTAGTCTCTCTGAGATTAGTTTCCTTACTTATAAAATGATAATAATATGGCACTTTTCAAATACAAGGTGTTATATTGCAAAATATGCCATCATTTATGTGTGTTAGTTATATACTGTTACATGACAAATCAGCCCCCAAATTCAGCAGCATAAAACAACATTTACCTCACACAATTTCTGAGGGTCAGGAATCTGGAAGTCGCTTGGCTCACTGTTTGTTTGTTTGTTTTTTAAGATTTATTTATTTATTTTAGAGAGAATGCACGCAGGAGTGGAAGGAACAGAGGGAGAAAGAGAATTTTTCTTTCAAGATTTATTTATTTAATTTAAAGAGGGGCCGGGGCGGGGGGGAGGGGGGAGGCGCAGAGGGAGCGAATCCCAAGCAGACTCCGCTGAGCGTGGCTTGGCTGAGCGGTTTCTCTTGAGGGCTTCTCGTGAGACTGCAGTCATCCACTGGCTTGACTGAGGCTGAAGGATCCACTTCCAAAATGTCTCTCTCACATGGCTATTAGCAAGAAGCCAACTGGGTCTCTCCAGAAGGTTGCCTGAATGTCCTCATGACAGCCAGTTTCCCCGAGTGAGTGATTCAAGGGGGGTGGGGGTGGCGGTGGGGGAGTAGAGGGAATGTAGAAGCCCAGCCCTGGAATGCCTTTTATAGCCTAGGCTTGAAAGTGACCCGCTCACACGTCTGCTGTGTTGTATTAGTCACACAGACCAACCCAGATCCAGTGTGGGAGGAACTACACAGGAGCGTGAATCTAGGAGGTGGGATCATGGCCGGCCATCTTGGAGGCTGGCTGCCAACAACGTGTCACTAACAAAAAAAAAAAGAACCCAGATAATTATACCATGACAACGCTTTCTTATTACTTGGAGTACTATTTTATACTGTATTAACCATGTCTTTTATTTTTTGATGCTTTGACATGTTAGGACCTCACTGACCCTACAGGGACTGCCGCTCCCAGGGCTAGCTAATTCCTTGAGATGGCAAACAGCTCACCTGGGAGCGTGCCTTTATTTACACACCAACCACCCAATACCCTAACCACCTCCTTTATGGTGCTCTTACACCCTGGGCCCCAATCTAGCTGCTCTAATACCTCAGAGCCAGGTATCAGACAACAAGGGGCAGTCCCTATGTTCCAGAGCCCACCAAAATTATTCCCATTAGCCAATCCCAAGCCTACTCAGCTTGCCTTGCCTGTTCCTTCTTACAGAAACCACAATAAAGGGTGCCTTGGTGGCTCCGTTGGTTAAGCGTCTGCTTTCGGCTCAGGTCATGATCCCAGGGTCTCAGGATTGCATCCCACATTGGGTTCCCTGCTCAGTGGGTAGCCTGCCTCTCTTTCTCCCTCTACCCCTCTTGCCTCCCCACTGCTCGTGTTCTCTCTTTCTTAAATAAATAAAATCTTAAAAAAAAGAAAGAAAGAAAAAAGAAACCACAATAAAGGTTCTCGCCTACATTTCCCCTGGCTCCTCTACCTCCTGAATGACCCAGGTGCTTCCCTATGGAAGGGACACACATGCTTGTGTCCAGAGCCAGCAAAACAGACTTCTTCCTTCATGACAGTCACTTCCATGTCTGTGTGTCAAATTAAAACAAGTCCTAGGACCCTTAAAACATATATTAATCCAAAGAGCGTTTTAGGCCTTTTTTTGGATATAGAGGCATTGGGGGCATCCTGAAGAACGGCCAGAGTCAGCATGTCTCATTTGCCTTCAGCTCGAGTGTCATCTTCCTGTTTGGAATCACGTGGCTCCTGGAAGTTAATCGGCTTCTGTTCAAAGTCAGCATGAAGTTTCTGACAAATTGGTTCACACCTTAGTGATTAATCCTGTGCTTTGCATGAATTGGTCACACTAGACCTCTCATTGCATTAAAACTTCTCCCATTTATTCCAAGGTCCGTGATAGCTTTCCCTTCATTCATGTGCCCTGTTTGGTGTTTGATAGGCAATCCTTGTGCACGAACCTCAGCACACCAATAAAATCTCATTTACCAGTAGTTATCTTGCTTGCTTTCTTACTTCCAAAAGCCCTTGGTTGCTGCTTTGTAAAAAATATACGGTCTCACGTTCGTTCCTTCACTGGCAAACCTTTGCTTCACTGATACCAAAATTAACTCCACTACTCTGCGTCTGTACCTTTCTGCATACCAAATAACCTTCCATTTCAATACCAAATCACAGTACAATCTTTTTGAAGACATTATAAATAGCATGTACATTTAACACACGTGGTGTCCCCCAATGCGTATTACTCAACAGGGCTGACGACAATGTGAAGAGCACACCCAGCGTGTACATGCACAGGTGACAAAAGCAGTGACATCACGGTCACTGTCTAGCACCACTGATAAGACACCGATATGAGATACACTCCGATCCTGAAACATGCATCTCCGAATTGATGAAATGAAGGAATACCTTCCAATGTAAGTGCTCACATAGCTTCCGGTCCCACAGTAAATGCTTAATGCACGTTCACAATCAACAACAACTAACTCTCAGCAAACAAGGCTCCTTTTAATCCAATGTGTTTGGCTGCAGAGGGTCAGGGACGTTCTGGTCTTCTCAGACGCGGGTATGCCGGGGACAGAGGCCGTGGCAGCAGAATGGCACCACCTCAAAAGCCACCGGTCTCCTGTGCAGGGGTTGGGCCTGGAGAAGGGGCGAGCTCATGTTTCTCCATCGGCAAGGGATGAAGAGGTACTCTCAGGGCTGGGTGCAGTCTCTGTGACAGGAGAAAGGCATGGGCCTCCCACACACACCAAGAAATCTAGAGAAAGGCAGCTAGCATTTAGTAAGTACTTACTGTATTTGGAGCTTTAATTAATATTTAGAGCTCACACTAAATGTGAGCACGTCCCTGCAAAGTAGACATCGGCCCCGTTTTACAGAGAAACTGGAACCAGTTTTACGAAGCGCAGGGTTTACACCTGGCGCCGCTCACAAGTGTGAGCTGCTCCCAGAGTTCTGTCGGGCCATCACGGGTAAAGAACGAGTCCTACTATGTCTCTCTCTCCTCCTGCATTAGTTCTGCCTCTGATAATCAAATGTCGTGTGATGGAGAGAGTCTTCAGAATTTTTCTTGTGTGTTTTTTTTTTTTTAAACAACAGAGGATTATAGCTATAAAGGGTATACACAGAGCAGATGAATGTTGTAAATAAAATTGCCCTCTGGAACATCAAAATCACTTAATATGCTCAATTCCTTCCGAAGCACGTAGGGCAGAGAACTGTTATGCTGATTACCAATAATTATAATCCATTCATTAAGGAAAAGTCCCCAAGGGCTTCTACAAAGGAACACTTCATGGCTGAGATGGAGTTACTCGGTGTACTTGAAAATAATGAAGCTACCGTTCTTTTAAAAATTATCTAATTTAAGCTTTTCGCTGATTTACACTGTGCTTCTCTACAAGGACTCTGAATGAAAGAGGTTTTGCTAAATTTAAATGGAGCCTTTCAAAGGTCCACAGCAGCTTGGCACTGATCACTGACATGCCACCCCTGCAGAGTAGGGATGAGAGGAGAGAGTTTCAGGGTAGAATCGAGATCTGAAAGATATATCCCTGGAAATCTCTGCTTTTCTTAAACATTTTGGTTCCAAAGAACTTGTTTCTCCAAAGATTCTTGAGATTCACTGGACATCTGTAGAGAGAAGGCACTAGAATTTACTGAGAGCAGCCTTAAATCCTTTAGAAACAAAGTTAATACGAACACATAGGGGTTGCAAACTTCATATGCTTCAAGTGCTCCATGAGCTGAATGCCTTCTCATTGGAGTTACATCGTTTCAGGTATAAGAGCCCATCCGAAGTATGGATGCAGAGGGCTATAGGAGAGCCAGGAATCACAGAAATCCAAGAACACAACAACAACAACAAAAAAAAAAAAAGAAAAGAAAAGAAAAGAAAAGAAAAGAAATCCAAGAACAGGAATCATAATTGGGCCTTTCAAACCCAATCTAAGAAGGTACCCAGCCAGCAGGAATTTCATGACTCTTTCCACCGGGGACCTGCCTTCCTCTTTGCAACCATTAATTTGCTTTCAATAATAAGAAACAAAAAACCCAATTCGAAGTGGCTTAAACAGTAGGGAAACTTTTTGTCTCACAGAACTGGAAATCCAGCTGTAAGGTGGGTTCATGGTTGTGTGATCCAACCATTTTCAGGGTTCTTTCCTCTCCATTCAGCCCATGGGTCAGCATCCTCCTCAGGCTGATTCTTTTTGAATAGGATCATACGTGGTGGATAGTTGAACTATGGGCTACCTGGTTTCTTAGTGACATTTTCAAAAGAGAAATGTTCCCCCAGCAGTTCCAGAAACCTCACAGTATCATTGACTTAAGTTGCATGACATTCGTAAACTAATCCCTTCAGCCGACTGCTCTCCACCTACTTCTAGTTCTGGTCACTAACAAGGAGTATGGGATTACCAGGATTGGTTTAGACTGCTCAGGGCACATCCCCAAGGTGAAGTCAGAGGTGTGGGTGGTGTGGGGAGAGGAAGGAGATGGAAAAAGGAAAACTGAAAACAGTTCCTAAGTTGCCTGAAGTAAATGGGTAGACACTGAAGCCACATGGTAATTCTTGAAGGAAAAACAGGTTGGGGGAGGGGTGGTGGGCATCAAGAGCGCTGTTTTGGATGTGCTGGTTTTGAAATACCTATTAGATATTCAAAGGAAGATGCCATGTAAGCCATGGAATATATGAATTTGGAGCTCAAGGGAGGGGGCAGGGCTGGAGTTATAATTTTGAGACTCATCAGCATATAGCTTACTTAAAACCTGGGGAATGGAAGAAATCAATTAAAGAAATTACATAAAGAGGAAATTAAGTGAGGATCCAAGGCCAAGGGCTGGGGCACTTAGTATCTACACATAGAACCGAAGAGGAGAAGCCAGTAAAGGAACCAAGAAGCAACAATCAGCAAGGCAGGAAGAAAACCAGAAACATGTACTGTCCTGGAAACCAAGAGAAGCGAGTGTTTCTTGATAGAGAGATGAGTTACGCCCAATGCCAGGAGGCTGAGTACGAGAGGGACAAGAGGTGAGCACACAATTGGCACCATGGAGTCACCGGTGCCGAGCTAAGCACAGTTTCAGTGGAGTGGGAGGACTGAGGCCTACCCGGAGTGAGCGGAGGAAAAACGGAACATGGTGGGATGATAGCATTTAATTTAGACAATTCTCCTGAGAAGTTTTTCTGTGAAGGGTAACAGAGTTGGGCAGTAACTAACAGGGAAGAAGAGGCCAAAGCAGGAGGTTTTATTTTATTTTTTAAAGATTTTTATTTATTTGACAGAGAGAGACACAGTAAAAGAGGGAACACAAGCAGGGGAAGTGGGAGAGGGAGAAGCAGGCTTCCTGCTAAGCAGGGAGCCCAATTTGGGGCTCGATCCCAGGACCCCAGGATCACGACCTGACACAAAGGCAGATGCTTAACTATCTGAGCCACCCAGGCACCCTGAAAGCAGGAGGTTTTAAAGAAAGAAGATCCTAGAGGGCATCTAATGTGCTGACAGGAATAACCTATCAAGAGGAAGATGCAGGAAAGAATCATTGCAGGATCGAAGACATGGAGAAGTCAAGAAGAGGCAGGATTCAGTGAGTAGGTGGAGGAACTGGCTATCTGTAGAAGCAGGGCTTTCAGGAGGAAAGGCCAGGAAGGAGCACACACGCCAAGTTATGCGGCTGATACAGTGAAAGATAAGGGAATTCCCACCTGATTGTTTTTGTTTCTGTCACGGAGTGGGGGGCAAGGTGATCATGAGAAATGGGAAGAGGAGTCGTGAAGAGAAATGAAGGTGTCAAGTGGCAATTCTAGGGAGTGGGAGAGGAAACAGACGAGGAAGGTATATGAGAATTGCTCAGTATTCAGACGCAATGAAAGACAGGACAAGGAGAGTGGATGAGTAAGGTGGAGGGAAGTACAAACTGAGTTTCCAAAAGGCTAGGAAATGAGTCCAGGGTCACACCACTAATGGGCAGAAAGGTGGGGATTCACACTGAGGTCTGAGTGATTTCACACTCCATGCTCTTTCCACACTGCGAGTCCCTCAGGCACAATAAATCGACCAGTGCAAAGACAAAGCTGCAGGTAAAGTGTGTCTACAAAGAAAGATTCTTTGTGGGGCACCTGAGTGGCTCAGTCGGTTAAGTGTCTTGCTTTTGGCCCAGGTCATGATCCCAGGGTCCTAGGATGGAGTCCCACAGCAGGCTCTTTGCTCAGCAGGGAGCCTGCTTCTTCCTCTGCCTACCTCTCCTCTCTCTCTCTCTCTCTGACAAATAAATAAATAATTAAAAATAAAAAAAGAAACAAAGAAAGGTTCGTTGAGCCCCACAAACGTGTGACTGCCGTGGACCCTGACTTTGTGATGACCTATGAAGAATCTAGGAGAATGCTTCAGTATTTCACCCTTCCCGATGCCCAGGGATGTCATCCTAACCCTCCCTTCCTCCTCTGAATTACCGACCGGCTTGTCAGCCTATCTCCAATCTCTAGCGCCCCCAAACCATCTTCCAGACTACAAAACACAGTGTTTGTGAAATTCAGATCAGGTCTTCCACTGCACAAAACCCTAGCACCATGCACAAGACTCTTCATGATTCGGCCACATTGCCCTAGCCTCCCCCACAGCTGGTGCCGCGGCCCTGTTAGTTACCATTCCACAACCCTGACAGCCCTTTCCATGCTTCTATGCCTTTAGGCATGCTGGGGCTCTCCCCGAAATGTCTGTCCTCAGCCCTGGTTCCCACGACACGCTCCCATTTATCCAGTTCCAGTGTCCCTTCCCCAGTAGAGCTTTCCATCTCCACCTCTCCTTCATCTTCCTCCACCATTCTCAGACAACCCCTATGGGGGCTTTGGCCTTTGTGCATTAGAATTCTCTTTTCCTATTTCTCTCCTCATCCTCCACATCGTAGCACAGCATCTACCTCTCATACTAGGTGCTCAAATCCTGTGTTGAATGCTAAATGAGAATGAATTTAGCTGTTCAATATTGAAGATGACGAAATGAGCTGAACTGCTTTTAGTGGGGTTCAGTGTCTCACACACATCTGCCACGTTCCCAAGGGATGTCAGAGGGATACAGAATCCAACTGTTCGCATCCATAGCACCTTTCACAACCTGCTCTGAAACCCAACATGTCGAGGCGGCTTTCAAAGTCAGATGTTATTGAACAAGCTTACTACATAAACGGTGGATACTTTATGCAGATGAAACATAAACAGCCTGACGGGGCGGCTGGAGATCACGGGCTGAGACCGTACAGAAGGAGGTCGGCTGGGACCCAGCAGGTGTCTGTAGGAGCTGTGATGGCTCGGCCGTCCAGGAACGACCAGTCTGATCTCTTTAGAGATGCCAGGAGCCTGCCAGTTCTTCTCACTCCCCAGTCGCTGTACGTGCTACACAGCGTTTGTATCTGCTGTGGCCAAAAAGAACTGCTCGGTCCTGCACCCGAATGACA
Organism: Potos flavus; assembly: GCA_028534135.1. Taxonomy (NCBI): domain Eukaryota; kingdom Metazoa; phylum Chordata; class Mammalia; order Carnivora; family Procyonidae; genus Potos; species Potos flavus. The sequence goes on along the minus strand of CM052896.1, from coordinate 5,494,217 downwards.
CAGACGGTACAGATGGGAGCATGCTTCCTCATGACAATGTGCAATTATCCCCAGTTCTTCCAGCTGTAACAACTACCAGGAGAAAACCCCAGGGAAGGAAACCGTCCCGGCCAAGAACCCCCTTGCACACTGGCACAGACCACTAAGTTCTCCCAAGGGTGGCCACTGGAGTCACGGCCTCTGGCCCCTTTCACAGTCCTTCCTGGAACCCATGAGGGGAAAAGCATTCGGTGAGGTCAGGACATAAGGCAATCATCAAATGGGATATATTTAAGTAAGAAAATACCAAGGCTTTATTATTTTTTTTTTCTTTTTTTTTTTTTTTTATAAAGACAGCCCTGTTGTCAGCCACGTGGAAAGGATGTACACAGTTCCGTGAGTCGACGAGACCTCCCTGTTTCGGACTGCGTATAGCATAATGCCAAAGAACAGACACCAAGGGGAATGGGGTAATGCTCTCATCTTCATAGCAATAAAATGCAAAATAAGACAAAAATTAAATGGACTTAATTAATGCTGGACATTCCCACAGGGAAAAGACCAGAGGACTTTCAGTCAGTCAGTATTTGGATCCGATAACAATTCCGTTAGGCTGAGCCACCCTCGCTCCTCTCTCTGGCTCTCCCCCTCTGAGGTACAACAGTCTGGATCCGACAAAGCTGCAGCCAGGAGCTTCTGCTTCAGAGACCACCGACATAAGCAGGGGGCAATGTCTTGGAAGACCAGATAATTGGGCTTTGGTGAGGCACCTACGTGCAGCAGTGTCGCATATGGAAGTTGACAACATACTCAGCATTAGTCCTCTGCACTGAAATAGCAAAAGGCTCAAAAGGGTGAAAGGTGAAGGCAACAAGACGTCGCACTGTGTGGTTGATGGGGCGGCCCAGTAGGCCTGCCTGGATCTCAAACTTGAGCAGACCAGAGTCCCGGGCATAGAACCTACACAGAACAAGAAGAGAAAGAGAAGATGGTATAGATAGTCACCACCATCTTGAAATCTGCACACCACAGGAATGCGGCAACTCATTAATCTTACGATATCGCCTTTTACATCAGCCCCAGGTTATCAGAAATGCAAAAACCACCTTTGTCCAAGCAGCTTGTTTTATGCGCAGGGTCATTATGAATTTTACTGTGCTGTCCTCAGTCACTGGGTCATTTCTCTTTCCCAAGATGACCCTCAGTTACAGCCTTAACTACAGCCTCTCCTTTCCCAGAAAAGCTGCCCCAAGACTGCCTAGGCCAGGGCTAGAAATTAAATGCAAACCACGTGAATACTTTTAAATTTCCAGGTAGCCTTTAAAAAAGGTAAAAGAGAAATGTGAAATTAATTTTAGTAATATATTTTATTTAACCCAATACTGGTATCCAAAATATTATCGTTTCAACCTACAATCCAGGTAAAAAAATATTAATGAGGTATTTCACATTCTTTTCTTTGTATTAAGCCTTTGAAATCGGATGTGTGACACGTAAGCACATCTCAGCATGGACTAGTCACATTTTAAATGCGCAACCACATGTGGTGAGTGGTTATTATCCAGGACAGCGATCTTGGCCTGTATTTGAGTTTTTCGTTTGGTTTTTTTTTTTTAAGATTTCATTTATTCATTTGACATAGAGAGAGACCACAAGCAGTCAGAGAGGCAGGCAGAGAGAGGGGGGGAAGCAGGCTCCCTGCTGAGCAGAGAGCCCGATGCGGGGCTCGATCCCAGGACCCTGAGATCACGACCCAAGCCGAAGGCAGAGGCTTTAACCCACTGAGTCACCCAGGCGCCCCTTGAGTTTTTCATTTTTAAGAATAAATTATTTTGGAAGGTTCTCCTTTTTCACACACAAAAACAAAATACTAAGTAGTTTTTCATTTTTCATCTAATATTTCCATTCATCCCCATAATTAAAGACATTTTCCCATACACATGATAAACGTCCTCAGGTATCGGGAACTAGAGATGTTTAGTGGGGTTGGGGCTGAATTAGGGGAAGTCCTAGAAAATGAAGCACTCTGAATTACAGAGCTCTATAACTTCCCTTTTGGAAAGCAAACATATGGTAGACATGAAGATATTCATAGCCTCTGACTCAATAATCCCGTTTCCACGAATTTATATCCTCAGAATTTAATTTAAATGGAGGACATAGTGATATGAATAAAGATGGCAACTCTAGCACAGCTCCAATGTAAAAATGCAGGAGAGAACAAAGGCTCAGTGACAGGGGACTAGTTCAATCAACTGTGGTACATCTAACTGAGGGAATAATATGCTGTCATTAGACTGTAACTCTGAGGACTATGTAACAACACGAAAAAACGTTTCTAAAATAAAAGCAGGCTACAAAGGACAGTGCTAACCAGGACTACAACAATGCACACGTGAACATGCATACAGACAAAAACTAGAATAAAACATACAATACACATGTTCAAGTCATGGCATTTCCTCTTCCAATGCCTTTAATATCCTCATATTTCTGACTTGAAATTAAAAATAAATGAAAAACCCCGTTGGTCAGAGGCAGTAGCCATTTCCAAATTTGTAACTTAGGTTACTCTCTTTTCAAATTAGAAAGGCAGGTCAGAAAGGAGAGGAATGTATCTCATACTACCTTGACAATATCAAATGAGGCCCGTGATACGCTTTTATGTTGAAAACCACGTTCACCTTACCCACACAGTCCCCAGCACACAAAGGGCTTGTAAGGCTTGAGTTGTTTGAGCCTCTAAATCTAACTACCAGTTCACAGAAAATGTCCACGAATGAGAAAAATCGTAACTACTACTCCAGGGATGCACGAGCAGACTCCAAATGTAGGCAACACTACAGGACAATTTCACTGTAAGGAAAGTAAGAGGGAAGCAGAACGTTTAGGATAAAATGGACTTAAGGGAGTAGCGACTAATGCAATGTGTAAACTTTGTTTAGATCTTGATGGGAACAAATGGAACCACAAAGAGAATATTCACAAGACAACAGGAAAATGTGAAAACTAGGTACTTGGTGGTCATCATAAAGTTCTGATAATTTTCTCATGACAGAATGATGGTATGGAGATTATATTTTTCTAAGTCTTTATCTTTTAGAAATTCATGCCAAAATATCTATGAGTAAAATGCTATAAAATCTGTGATTTGCTTCAGAATAATCAAGGGTGGCATCTGGGGTGGGGGGCGGTAGAAAGAGATGACAACATTGACCATGAGTTGTTAACTGTTAAAACTGGGTGGTGGGTTTGTGCAGGTTCATTATACTCTTCCACGTTTTATATGTTTAAAGCTTTCTATAATTAACAACAAAAAAAAAAAAGTTAACTGGTTTTTGGAACACGACTGCAATTTCCCAAAGGAAATACCATGAGCGGTGATTAACGGTTCAGAATGTGTTACGCAAGGCTATTTAATACACAATGAAGCCGGATAGTGAAACACTACCTAACACTGCTCCCATGTGAAAAAGGCCTTCTGCTCTCCAGCTAAGGGTGCCAGGAACACACCCCCACTGGAATCGCCCCACAGGTGGTGGTACAGTTCCTCTCCCTAGTACCTAATACAGCACACAGAATGACACAGAGAGACGGCGGGGTCTGTGGAGTGGACATCTGTGAGGGAAGGACTGGCTCAGTTTTCAAGGTTCTAGCAATAACACAGTAGTCTACATTCTAAAATTTCTCATGTGAGGACGCATGAGTTTCTCCAAAACCTGCCTGTTCCCCAAATTATCTCTGCTATCTTTTCTACTAGGTAACATAAGGGGATAAAATAATTTGAGTGAAATAAAATTAGAAAGTCTCAACTATAAACACTACTATGAAATGGTATGTGGTTTCCTACCCTGGGTCCCTTTAAAGGGGAACAACACTTACCTGAATCGGGTGTTTTGATGAGAAGCAAAGAGCAGAACTACTTAATTTATGAGACTAGCGCCTGCATGATCAAAAGCACTCATCACATTATAGAAACAGCCTGTCCTTCCAATTCAACCCATGAGTACAAGTGGGCACAGTCACAGTAGAATGAGGTCCAAGGGGAGAGAGAGAAAGCAGGCTATCTTTGGCCCTTAGGCAGTTAGCCACGGAAGCAGTGATGCTGTACCTGATAGGGTGATCTCCACAAGTCTTGGGTCGCTCCATGACAGACACCCACTTGTCATCGTAACTGAAGAGAGACAAATCAAGGTAGGGGCTCCCGCTGTAAGACTGGGCACTGATGGGGAGCTGACCCAGCAACCGGCGCACCGCCTCCGTGTGCCCTCCATACTTGGCATTTACAATAGTGTCTTTAAACCTAAAACAAAGCACCAGTGAGGAAGGCTGCGTTAGAAGGCACACAAAGCTGCTTTGGATTTCAAATTGACAAAACATGTCTAAAAACAATTCATTCTGTAAATAGAAATCTAGATAATGGAGGAAGTCAGAACTCTCACACATCTCAAGTCTGCCTGGCTACAAATACTCTCAAAAACCAGAAAACAGAATTTGAAGTGAGAACAATGAATTACTTTAGAAAAGTTAACAAAGACTCTCTAAACAAGTTTAAAATGAGTGTATAACTATTCTATGATAACAATTCTACTCAGATCTACTTCCCCCAAATAACTGCCTCAGCTTGCATTAGAAAGGAGTTATAGAGAGCAGAGAATGCCGTGGAGAAGAGTAGGCTCTCTCTGACTTCTTGGGATTGGTTATAAGTCAACTTTCATCAAAACTTTCAACAAATTACTCATCCCTTGTTTCAAGTCTGGGAGCGAGCTACCTGTACTCCCACAGAAACATCAGTATCTAAAGAACAGTAACACGGACACACAGCCACATATCTCATTCATTTTTAGTAATAACAAGAGAGCAATTATTTCTCACCACTGTCATGAATACCCTTAATACCCTTTGGCCAAGTATTTCTACTCTTCTAGAAATTTACCCTAAGGAAGCAATCCCACATGCAGAAAAATCTCTGTGCATATTTAAAAATCTCTGTGCATAAACATACAGCATTGTTTATGATAATGAAAAATTGACGGAAAATTAAAAACCTAATGGAAAACTAATTTTCAAAGATTACATGGTTACAGAGGAAATGTTTATCATAATGGTAAGTAAAAGAAACAGACTACATTCTGTATACACAGTATGATTAAAAAAACAAAGAAAAAGGGGTGCCTGAGTGGCTCAATCGGTTAAGCATCTACCTTCGGCTCAGGGCATGATCCTAAAAAAAAAAAAAATTAGGCCTAAAAAAAGACTGGTAAAAATATATCAGAATGATAATTGCATTTGTGTAATCACATTTTGATTTTTTTCTTCTTTTTCACTTTCCCATAGTTTCTTAGAAAGAATATCAACTATCAGTAATGCAGTTTTAAAAATCTCTAACAAAGCATATCTTTTTTTTTTTTAACACTTTATTTATTTGACAGAGAGACAGCAAGAGAGGGAACACAAATAGGGGGAGTTGGAGAGGGAGAACCAAGCTCCCGATGTGGAGCTTGATCCCATGACCCTGGGATCACGACCTGAGCCAAAGGGAGACGCTTAACGACTCAGCCACCTAGGCAGGTGCCCCATCATATGGTTTAAAATTTAAGAGGAAAATAATTTTTTTAGTCCAGGGAGAAAATGTAACATCTTATCCCTGAAATTCATGGAATGAAAACTAATGAAATAAATTTAAAAACTTGAACATTCCCAACTTTGTGGAGACCAGAAAGCTTGATGAGATGGGTTCTGATTTTTGTCTTCACCATTAACCTGTGATGCTGGACGGACATCAACAGTTCTCAGTTTCCCCCGAAGCAAGCCTAGCTCTCAATACTGCTTTTTCGTTAACTCCTCTTGACAGTAATTTTCACAGCCTCAGTGTAAACCACAAAATTAAATCTTGGGGCTAAGAGAACTTCTTTCTTTCCCTTTTGAATGAGCTGGAATCAAAGGCTCTGGGCTCTCTGGTTTTCAGCTCCTTTCCAGCTGAGGTCTAGTACTACCTTTCATAATCCACACTCTGCCTTGCCTGGCTCACTGGCTTCAAATGATGGGGGCTGACCCACGGCTGCATGATGATCCTAAGTCACAGCCTCCAGAACGGTCTCTTGGTTGAAGCAGTTCGTTTTCCCCACCAGCACCACCAGCTCCACTCCCTGGGCTGCACACTGACAAAAGGATGAAGCCGTTATCCCTGGGACATCTTCTGGCATTTAACTGCTGGCTCACGGTCACTCTGCCCAGTTATGCCTCTCCCAGTTCATGGGGACTTCTAAATTCACAGAGTCTATCCTTCCAGCACCATGGCCTGCTAGTTCCTGAACCTCCAGTACTAGGTGCCACAATCTCTCCTACACTTAATCAATTCTTCCCCACCTTTTCCTAAACCATCAATTTTTCCCCCCAACTACACAGTTTCAGACTATTTCCTGTACCATACTTTTGTGGTTTATGTGGAAAATACAATTTCCAGAGGCTTCCTTAGAAAAGGTACATGAGAGGCAATTTTTTGAGAACTTTCATGTCTGAAAATGTCTTGGTTCCACCCTATTGGATATAAAATTCTAGATTGGAAATCATTTTTTCACAGAATTCTAAGGCATGATTTTGTTGATTTCAAGCTTTCAGTGTTATTACTGATAAGTCCAATACTATTCTGATGACTTATTTTTTACCATGTGAAATGTATGTTCTTTCTGCAAGTTTTTACAATTTTCTCTTTATCCCCAATGTTCCAAAACTTCATTTCAAACGATTTATTTATTTGAGAGAGAGAGGGAAAGTATGAGGGGAGAAGGGCAAAGAGAGGGAGAAAGAGAATCCTAAACAGGTTCCACGTGGAACCCAATGTGGTGCTTGATCCCATAACCCCGAGACCATGACCTGAGCCAAAATCAAGAGTTGGACACCCAATTGACTGAGTTGCCCAGGTGTCCCCTCAATGTTCCAAAATTTCATGATGATATGCCTCAGTATGGGTCTTTTTTTCATTAGGTAATTGATGGAGCTGGTGACAGGCTAATAAAGATTTAATAATTATTTTTCTGGGGACAAAAGCCATGATTTGCAGCACTTGCCAATTTCTGTGCTGTAAATCCTACTGCTATGGTCAATTTCAAGGTACCAACGTGACATCGCTGAATGTGGAGCTGTGGCAAGATGAGCAGTAGCAGATAACTAGATAACACTTTCACCATACAGATAAAATAGATACAAATAGGGGCGCCTGGGTGGTTCAGTGGGTTAAAGCCTCTGCCTTTGGCTCAGGTCATGATCTCGGGGTCCTGGGATCGAGCCCCGCATCAGGCTCTCTGTTCGGCGGCAAGCCTGCTTCCCCCTCTCTCTCTGCCTGCCTCTCTGCCTACTTGTGATCTCTCTCTCTGTCAAATAAATAAATAAAATCTTTAAAAAAAAGAAAGAAAGAAAGAAAATTCAGGGATGCCTGAGTGGCTCAGTCCGTTCAGTGTCTGCCTTTGGCTCGGGTCATGATCTCAGGGTCCTGAGATCGAGTCCTGGGTCAGGCTCCTTGCTTGGCAGGGAGCCTGCTTCTCCCCCTCTGCCTCCTCTGCCTGCTCTGTCTGCCACTCCCCCTGCTTGTGCTCACTGACAAATAAATAAATAAAATCTTTAAAAAAAAGAAGAAGAAAAGTCAGGGGCATCTGGGTGGCACAGTTGGTTAAGTGTCTGACTCTTGGTTTTGGCTCAGGTCCTGATCTCAGGGTTGTGGGATCCAGCCCCTCACTGGGCTCCACACTCAGTGTGAAGTCTGCTTAAGATTTTCTCTCCCTTTGTCCCTCCCCCCCACTCTCAAAATAAAATGTGTTTTTTTTAATAAATAAATCTTAAAAAAATAATAATAAAAATAAAAGAAGAAAATACATTCCAAGATGAAAAAAGCAAATTCTGATCCATGTCCTGCCTCCAAAAATCCTTCTATACTGAACAGAAATGCTTGTAAGGCAGAAAATTTGTGTGAACCAGAGAAAATGGAAAAGGCAAGTAACTTGTCTGAAAACCAATATCCATCTACTTCTAACTGAGTACTACCCTTTTATATAAAGATGATGCCACTGCGTTAGTGTATCTGCTTTGTTCATTTTTTCCAATGGCAGTGATGCTTACTCTGAGTCATCTGTTCACTCTGGTCTGACCTATCTTGAAACCTAAAGCAGATACTTTCCCTAACTGGCTAGAGTTGGGGGAGCAATTTAGTATGTGGTGTCCAGTAAGGCACTGACTGACTAGAGTAGGATTCACCTGGGCCAATGCCCAAGGTAACCATTCATTTCACAATAATGTACTTAATTATATTCGAAACTCTGGTTCATAGGAAGACCTGGCGATGGGGGGGGTATTAATTTAGAGTGACCCAGGTGTTTGTGGAGGAACTCTAAGTATGAATATCTGAAGGTCTCTTCTTTGAGTTGGTCAGTTTCCCTAAGGAAAAATTTCTAGGGACGCCTGGGTGGCTCAGTTGGTTAAGCGGCTGCCTTCGGCTCGGGTCATGATCCCAGGGTCCTGGGATCGAGTCCCACATCGGGCTCCTTGCTCAGCAGGGAGCCTGCTTCTCCCTCTGCCTCTGCCTGCCTCTGCCTACTTGTGATCTCTCTCTCACTCTCTCTCTGACAAATAAATAAATTCTTAAAAAAAAAGAAAAGAAAAGAAAAAGAAAAATTTCTAACCTCCTCCCTGAGGAGTATAAGCCTGGCTGTCAAATCTGGTAAAGGAGACAGGAATCTTACCTTCAGTTTGTTGGTTTTCACTTAATTCTTGTTTTTATCAGACA
>CM052896.1:5351270-5484959 GCA_028534135.1 Potos flavus | reverse complement strand
GAGAGAGAGTCTTAAGCAGGTTCCATGCCCAGTGCAGAGACTGATACAGGGGCTGGGACTCAGGACCCTGAGATCAAGATCTGAGCTGAGATCAAGAGTTGGAGGCTGAGGGGCACCTGGGTGGCTCAGTTGGTTAAGCCACTGCCTTCCCCTCAGGTCATGATCCCAGAGTCCCGGGATCGAATCCCGCATCAGGCTCCCAGCTCTGCGGGGAGTCTGCCTCTCCCTCTGACCTTCTCCCCTCTCATGCTCTCTCTCTCTCTCTCTCTCAAATAAATAAATAAATTCTTTAAAAAAAAAAAAAGAGTTGGAGGCTTAACCAACCTAGCCACCCAGGTGCCCCCTTCATGTTTAACTTCTATTAACTTTTATTTATAAGGATGTCTTTAAAATCCTCTGACTTCCCATATTGTTCTTGCTATTTGTCGATCTAATGCAGAGTCCTACATGGGGAGGCTGTCACACTGTGTTACACTGTGCTTCCTGGAAAATCTGATAGCCCTGGAGGAGGCCTGGGGTTCTCTTTCCTCTGGCCTTTTCCAGGAAGTGGATTTCATTTCATCGCTCTCAGAGTCTGATGTTATAGAGGCGACCAGAGGCCTGGGAGGTCTTTATAAGAATTTTGCCTTCAATTCAGAATAAAATAAGGGGCCACAGGAAGGCTCTGAGCAGAGGAATAGCATAAGCAGACTTATGTTTTAGAAAGTTCACTCTGGCTCTCATGGGGAGAGGGAACTCTTGAGAGTCCAGCCAAGAGGCTATTGCAATAGTCCAGGCAAGAGGTGATGGTCACCTGGATTTGAATGATAAAGGTCAAGGTGGCAAGAAGTGGTCAGATTTGAAATACACATTAAAGGCATATTGCCAATGGCTTGGATAAGCAGTGAGAGAGAGAGAAAGAGAAGAGGCAAGCATGTTCCAAAGTATTTGGCCTAAGTAACTGTGAATGCTTCAACTCAGAAAGTAATAGTATCTTGAATTGGACAACGTTTAAAGTCATCTCCGAGAACAGGAACCCCTTCGGTTTTGCAGCTACTGATCCCAGAGGCCTAACACGGTGCCAGGGACAGAGGCACACAATGAAGATTTGCTGAATGCTGATACCAGCCTTCTGTGCACACAGGGCAGCGCCTCAGGTGACACACGTGATTCCGAAACTCTCCCAGATGTTCCGACTGCTAATTGCCCACCGCCCCCTCCCACTATGCTCCTGGGCCCGGGAAGAACATTGAGTCCCAGGCCCCCACTGCAGCCCGTGCTCCTCTGTTCCTCTCAGGAGTCCCAGGGCACACCGGGTCCCCAAATGAGTGGGCTGATGGAGTGGTAGAGAGGGGGACCTGGAGGCCCTGAGAGCTTTCTCTCCTCTCACTCCGTCCTCCTGTGGCTCTTCTGCCAAGGCTTTTAGCAGCTCTGCTCCGTATGTGCATTAGCCACGAAAGGAGAAGATGGGAACAAAAGCAGGATGAGAGGCTCTTGTTCTTTCTCCCATTCTAGAAGAGGCTGGCTGAGCTCTTTTCACCTCTTTATTCAGTGACAGACATTTCTTACCCTAAGTAATATACCACCGCTGCCCCATCATCCCCATCATCCCCAGCACCAACATCACCATCATCTCCATCATCACCAGCACCATCACCATCATCATCCCCAATCCTTCTGTGAAAATCATCACAATCACCATTAAGTACATATTCACTGTACACTAGACCCCGTGCCAATCATTTCACCTGCATTATGTCATTTAATCCCCCGTGAGTTCGGTATTGTTATCCCCACTTCACAGATGCAGAAACTGAGGCTCGGTTTCCCTTGTCCCTCATTTAGATTCCCCTCACTCTATTCTCATTCTACAAGGCTCATTTCCTTATACTAAGTCCTGTATTACTAGTTGCAGGAAATGCTCAGTTTCTGCTTGTAGTTCTTCAGCCTTCAGATTCCGAAACCAAATTCTTAACGAACGGTTTGAAGACGTACCTTCCCGCCATGCTCTCGGCTAAATGCTTCCTGCCCCCGCAGTGGTTTTTCTTTGTCTTTGGCGATCCTGCAACCTCTAGTCTTTCTTGGACAATCTTCGCACTGCCCCAGGTACCTATGCTCAGGCAACAGGGTGAGGTTTGCTCTTGCCAAAAAGCATGCGTACGTGCACACACACACACACACACGCATACACACAAGTCTTCTTTTGACTTGGAAATGTTTAGGGAGAATTGCTCCTGTTCACATGGCAACGAAAAAAGAGTATGGGCTTCAGAATGAGGACTGACCTGGTTTAAACAGGCCATCCCTTGCTGTGTCTGAGCTGGGACGCCCAGGCAGCAAGCACGGGGCTGAAATCTCATCCTTGCTGGCTCGGCCAAGCTGGGACCCTGGCTCATGCTGCATCAGCCAGGGAGGGAGGGTCTTTTTCTCACTGGTCCACACAGAAGTCTTGCCTTTTTTTTTTTGGCAGTCAATCCACTCAGAGAGGGAGCTTTGTCCTAATTGACACGAAGGTGCCTTATGGTAGTAGCAACCGTGGTTCCAATCTCGTTTTTGCCCTAGCCCTCAGTGCAGCTTTAGACAAGGGACTTCACTCGTCTGTTATTTTCAGCCAATTTTTTTAGAACGCTGGCTCTGTGCCAGGCTCTGTGCTGAGTGCAGCAGGACAAAGGTGAATAAGTCATGATTTCAAGCCTCTAGTTGGAAAGACACTCAGGAACAGCTAATTCTATAAGATGTGGTGAGCACTCGATTAGAGGTCTGGGCGAGGTGGGGAGACGGGCACCCAGCTCAGCACTCGAAGAGCAAACGCCACAGAAGGTGCCGAAGGGAAGGAGGGCATGCCGTTCCAGGCAGCAGGGACCACACGGGCCAAGGTCCGAAATGCAAAGCGGCGGAGCATCTACAGAGAACTAAGTGTGGTCCGGCATTACCGAATCACAAAGGGCAAAGTAGGCAGGGACAGCACAGAGGGCTAAAGGTTCTGAGGCTCACCTATCTCCTCTTTAAAACAGGAATAACAGTATTACCTCCAACAGTGCTGGATCCGATTAGGTATCCAATCAACGATCACTTCTATGCCCAGGCAGATTTGACACTTCTCGAAGGCAGCTACCATGTCTTAAAATTATGTGTATGGCCTCATAAGTCTGCATTAAATAAGTCGTTTTTGATTGTCTAGTGCCTAGTGCATATTAGAGGCCTAACAAGGATTTGTTAAAATAGTGAATGAATGAATGAATGAATGGGCTAAGCCAAACCCGAAGTCTCCTTCTAGAGGTGCCTGAGATCTGGGGTCGGAAAAAGGTGTCTGGGGGAAGGGCAGGGGAGGGGGGAAGAGAAGCAGGAAACCAGCAACACCTTCTTTCCTGTGGCAGTAGCTGTCTTAACTGCAGAGCAGTGCCCCATGGACAGTTTCCCTTAAACTGGGGGACCTGGAGGTGACCGAGGGCCATCCTGTTCCACCCTCCTCTCTCAGGGGCAGGACGAGGGGGGACGGCTAAGGTGTGAGTGGCCAGGTAGGGGTGCAGGCAGAGCTCCGGGGGAAAGGACTGCTCATGCTGCTTGCTGGAAATGAAGAGAAGAGGCTGGGGGCTGAGGAGGTAAAGTCCAGAGAACATGAAAAATCTTAGCTGCAGGGAAAAGCACTCTTCTTGCCATGAGGGCAATGAAATTACAGGCAATTGTGAGACACAGAGATTTGATAAAACCTAGGGAGGCTATCGGGTGAGGGGACAGGACTGGCTGGGGAGATGGAACAGCCGGTCCTCCCCTCCAGCGCCGGTAATCGCCCCTCTGTTATGAAGACTGAACAAACAGTCCTTCCTGGCCCCTGTCACGGGGGCAGCTGGGATGGCTGGAAGAGCGGGGGTGGCCTGGCCTCCTCCCAACCACCACCCGACTCCGGGGGGTCTGGCCGCGCAAGCACTGTGGAGCGGGGATCTGTTCTCAGGGCAAGAGTGACAAGGGTGGCTGAGCTCGAATGACCTCCTATCTCCCTCTCGGCCACAGACCACCAGAGGGCCATCTGTGGGAGAGGGACCGGGCGCTCCTTTTTTCCCTACGCACCCCCCCAACCCCTGCGGTCCTCCCTGTCACCCACAGAGGCTCTAGTGGTGAGTAAGTCCCACTGTAAAACACAATGGGTGTGGACCACGCCTTTGAGGGAAGCACAGGGCGGTGTGGACACGCACGGCGGGCCGGCAGCCAGCCCAGGCGCTCCTCCGTCAGGGAAGGTCTTGGAGAAGAAGTAATCTCTAACTAGTCTGGTGCACAGCGGTTTGGGGAGGAAGCCACAGAAAGGAAGAGTAGGTGAGAAAGCGCACCGTGAGAGACACCTTCTAGAACACATACTGCACCCCGAGAGGCAGGTTTTGAAGGAGGTTACGGAAGGAATAGAACCAGCGATAAGCCTCTGGGAGGAGAGCACCAACACTCTGACCAGGAATTATAATTATAGTTCTCAGGGGAGTAGAACCATCCAGGCCAGACTGTTCATTATAACCGAAATGTCCCCCGGCGGGGCAACGGCTGAGAAACCCTACAGCCCCGCGAGGCCTAGAAAGCAGCTTCCAAAGCCAACAGTAAGGACAACTGACTCCTAACATTGTTTAAGTTCATGGCGAAGTAAGTGTCAGAGCAGGACCCAAACTGTGTATACGCCAAGTCTAAAATGTTTTCCCAAAACCATATGGGAAGCAATGCTGGGAAGTGACTACGGTAAGATGGTTGGGCTTGGATGACAGACAGAATGTTCTTTCTTTTGTGGCCATGTTTTTCATGAGTTATTTCCGTAATTTACTTTTTCACAAACTAAAAACGTTACAGCGCGAGTCGGAACAATGTAGCCATCTACCAAGCGGGGACTCTGGTTCCTGCCGGCGTGGACTGGAGAGCACAGTCATGACTATGGTTCATGGAGAAAGCAGTATGTGGGGGAGAAAAGTTTACACGGGTGACCAAAACTCAGCAAGTTTCAACACCGATCTGTTGACAATGGCTCTTCCTGGGAAGGGTCACTGAGAGATTCGGTTTCTACTTCATACATTTCTCTGGTGTTTTTCCTTTGTCATGAGCATGTTTTATTTTAACGATTGGCAACCTCGGTGCAGGTATTTGTATTGAAAGTATTCAAAATAAAACACCAGTAACGACATAAAATGGTAGGTTGCGAGAAATGCTGAGTTTTCGAGCTGCTTAGAATCCCCCTCGGACCCTCAGAATAGGCCATGCATGGCCAGAGCAGCTCAGCGAGGACAGATTAGGTTTCCTTCATTCTGCACTTTGCTAAGCTCGGTTCAGCACAACAAGCCCTCTCTGTGCGCGTCTCTTACACACAGAGGACGTGCCTATAGCTGGCACTGGGGGTGGTAAAGGGGATGCAAAAAGACTAAGGTGGGCCCTCCATTTGACCAGAGCATAGGGCCAGGAGAGGAAATTCAGCTAGAAGGAAAAGCATGGAGATCTTCTGGAGAGTCTCCACAGGCTGGCCTTGGTCTGCAGTGGAGGGCAGCGGTCTGACAGGACTTGCATCAGCCCCTAGGAAGATCATCTGGGGACTGTGGAGGACAGAGATGGGGACATGGGGGAGGGAGACACGCCCCAGGGCCACTTTTCCAGGGTATGAGGGCCCAGGCTAGGGAGAGTCTCCAGGGAGCCCCCCACGATTAACCAGCAGGCTTCTCTTTGGGGTAGCAGGCAGTGAATGGGCTGACTTACCCCCTCCCCCCAATTCCAGAACGAAGTATGTCCTCTTGAGCAGCAGTTCTCAGCCATGGGTGCCCAGTGAATGCCCCAGGGAGCTTACAGCTGCTGAGTCCTGGAGCCCATCCCCAAGTATTCTGATTTAATTGACCAGGGGTACGGCCTGGGCCTGGGGTCTTCCAGAACCTTCTGAGGATTCTGGAGGATAGTGGAGTTTGAGAGCCGCTGCTCCAGAGCACCATCAAACACAGCAGCTGTCCCCAGACGAGCTCTCCCACCTCCTCCCAGAACAGATGTCAAGCAGCTGGCCACTCTTTGTAGCAGACTCTGAACTGGGAGCTTTCCTGGGGAAGAGACAGCCTTGTCCTCTTCAGCACTGAGGGTGTTCAGCTACTTCTGCTTAGTATTACCCATTATGCTCTTCCTCCTGGAAATCTGCTGATCATTTAATGCACGTAGACCCCTCTTCCTGTTTCCCTCATCATTATGGGTCTATACATTGGGCCATGGGTCCTTCTGTATATCACTGACTTCACCATGGGATTTTGGGAAGGCAGGTGGAAAATGCATGTGTTCAGGGAGCCACCTTGACCTGGATACTCCTTTCTATCTTTTGTAGGAGCTGGGGTGCTGGGAAGGATTGTGATCCCGGGGACATCTAGCCTCCCTAGTCTCCAAAGGCTGAATATAGGAAAAGGTATCATTTAAGGTATCATCATAAAGAACTGGGTTCTGTCCCAAGATGGTGGGGGTGGGCATTTGCAATTGGAAATTGACATTTATGATATGGGACCAATAGTAGTAGGTGGAACCAATGGTAGTTGGGAGCTGAAGCTTGGCCACTTCTTCCAGGGTGAGGTCACCCAGAGTTCCTCTCTTCTCCCATCCACCCCACTGACAAAAACTAAAGGCTGCAAGCCCAGGGTGCACAGGAGGGCAGAGCAGTTAGGATGTGGGTGTCTGGGGATGCCAAAACCCTCCACATGACCGTAGTAGGATAAGTCACCTTCCACTGCAACAGGAATCCTACTTCACAGCCGGCCAGGGCGTGATTTTCCCCATTTGCCAGTCCACGATCGGTGAGTTTGGGAGACAACCAAGGTCCTTCTAGGGACCTGGCCTGCAGCCTCTGCCAGAGATCTGGTACAAGGGGGAAAGAGTGACAGTGAGCAGCTAAGAACCACTGGAAGAAGGCCTTCTGACCAACATGGGACAGGTTCAAGAGATGGGAAGAGAGAAGGGAGGAGCGGGGACACCTTCCCCTGCTGCCTTCACAAAACATTACTGTCTGCTGAGGGCTGGGCCCCTCGGGGCATCTGATAAGGTTGTTAAGTCAGCTGGAACACCTGCCCAGCCATCTGGCACTTTCATCCTCCACACAGGGCCACCGAGGCCTCCTCGCTCACCTCCTCAAAACCAGGGGGCTGCAGGGGTCCCCCACACCTGCCAGGGAGAATGAAACCCCCCACGCCCCAAGGGCTATAAGGCAAGCGTTCTGGCTTCCCAGGTGACACTTGAGAAATTCCTCTTTGACTTTGTTAAGAGATGGGTTTCTATGAATGACCCACTTTCTCTAAGGCTCCCAGTGGCTTAAACAAGGGTTAACTCTGACTTCACTGAGATAACAGAGAAGCATGGTTGGGGGCGGGGGGAGGGGGAGTGGGAGGAGGGTTGGAACAGGGAGAATTTAAACAAGGCTGCCCTCTGTCCATATCGGACTGGAAGAGAGCTGTAGCCCAGGGACCATTAATCATCTCAAATGCTGGGCTTCGGGATCTTATCTGCTGTACCATCGCCTCATCCCCTCCTCTTCTGGGCTCTGGAAACCATAGCATTTGCAGAGAAAACACAGTACCTATGTTAGCAAATCTTGTTAGGCTCTATCTAGTGGCACATGACCCATTAATGTATATATTTAGCTGTTCCAATAGAGTTCTGATTTGTGTGAAGAAAAACATTGGGGCTGCTGGGAATGTTCTGTGTCCTGGCCTGGGCGATGATTGCACAGGCGTATGCATTTGTAAAACGTCACGCAGCTGTACGCCCAAGTGCCCTTTATGCACGTACTCGCTCTATGTTAGCACTCTACTTATATATTTAAAAGAAAAACCTATTTAAAAAAAAAAAAGGGAATGCACCACTGAGTGATGTTAAACTCTCAGGTGTAACACCCCCACCATCGAGGGACCCAGACTGTGTGTGCGCACAACTCTCGCCTTAGTCCCTGGATCCCTACCCACTGTGGGGTGGCAGTGGGGGGCAGCAGCAAGGCGGAAAGAGGTCGAATTTGAAGAAGACACATCTGTATTTGATTCTTGATTCTGCCATTTCCTAAGTCACTCAGGGCAAGTCACTTGGCCGCTCTGTGCCTCAGTTTCCTCACCTGTAAAGTGGGGATAATATTCTCTGCCTTACCGATGATGACTGAAGACAATTAAATGGGAAGCACCTGGCTCATCCCAGACACACACCAAATGGCAGTGCTGGTCCCTATCTAATAGCTGGTCCCTCAAGAGCCTGCTTCTCCTGCTTCCTTGTCCTTACCTTAGCTTGACGCACTCAGTATCCGCCCGAATCGAGCTTTGACATCACTTGGCGTCAACTTCTCCCTCTCCCACCTTCTCTCATGCGCTCCATGATTTTCCCATCCCCCTTCCAGTGGCAGAAGTCCCATTTATAACCCTTGCCCTGTCCGCTGCTCACGCTGCCACCTGCTTCAGCAAGCGTGGGCCAATCCTTTCCACCATCCATCCCAAGAGGACGCCCCACCCCTCGCTCTGGGTTCAGCGCCCCCAGCGGCAGCCTCGGCCACAGCAGCTATGGCCACAAACTTACCTGTGGATTCGGGAGACCTTGGGCTGAAATGCCCACGAGATATGAAGAGGACGTGAACAGCATGCCCACCACCGGCCAAGGAAGACCAGAGGATGGCCAGTTCCTGGAACTCAGGGCACAGAGAGGGGAGACTCAGTGCCCGCACGCAGAGCCACCTGTGTCCACTTGGGAATGGAGACCTGTCCAAGATGAGATGTCACAGAGGCGTCAGTGCTCACCTGTGCGCACCCTCTCCCCAGCACGCACGCCGGTGCTGACCGGAATCCGCTGCCTCCCCAAGACAAACCCTCGCCTCTATGGACCACTTACAGTTTTCAAAACCACCCCGTCCAATGGGCCCACATATGCTTCCCTCTGATGCCAATCAGAACCAGACTAATCCCTTTCCTGCACTGTCAGCTTCCAAATTTTTTCTTTAAGATTTTATTTATTTGAGAGAGAGCATGAGCAGGGAGGAGGGGCAGAGGCAGAGGGAGAAGCAGACTCTCCGCTGAGCAGGAAGCCTAAGTCAGGGCTGGATCTCAGGACCCTGAGCCGAAGTCAGATGCTTAACCGACTGAGCCACTCGGGTGCCCCTTGGCTTCCAGACATTTAAAGACTTCCATGTCCCAGTCCTTGAAAAGAGTCTTCTCCAGATTAAAGGTGCCCTATTCCTTCATCCGCAGCTCAGACTCGAGCCTAAGGAGTGCCCCCTTGCTAAGCCTGCCCTGGGTTCCATCCTGGAGGCAGCTAGAGGTAAAATTAGGAAATGGTGGCTATTTTCACCCCGGCACCCAAGTGCCCATTCCAGGTCCTCCTCTGAGCTTTTCACACCCTTTACCATCCCGCACCACGGCTCCCAAGCCCTCCGTGATTGATTCCCGGTTCACACTAATTAGGCCTTGCTTGCACTGTGACAGGAAAGAGCGCTTTGCCATTTTCTTTAAGGAAACCATGTGAGAGGCCAACCTGCTGGTAGTTGCCAGGCAACCCTGATGATCCTACAGGAGGGACGAACTGGGGACAGACCGCGCCGGAGAGCCTAGTTAGCGGCTCCGCTGAGAGGTGCGAGAAAGGCCCGGCTGGCTGGCGGTGCGGCCGTTGCTCCAGCTGTCTTTTTAAATGGAGTGCACTGAGCTGTGTGAGTGTGTGAGTGTGTGTGTGTGTGTGTGTGTGTGTGTTGGGGTGCACATGCAAAGTGAGCTGGGACAGAATAAAGTAGCGTCAGTCTTTAAGGTGGAATCATAATGACAGGTACCATGGTTGGATAATTTACGAAATAGCACACTATCTCTTTACCCATAAACGTTCCTTCCTGTCTCAACTTGGAGCCAAGCAGGACTTGGAATTTCTGAATACGACAGAAAGCATACACAGCCTGCAGGCAAAGGCCCTTCTCCTTTTATAAAGTATGAAGCCGCAGACCAAGGCATAAGGTGAGCAGTCTTGGAAGGGGCAAGGGAAGAGGTGTGATGTTGGGGAAAAGAGATTTCCTGGGGTCTGGGAAGGAGACAGAGGTCAATGACCCTTCAATTCAAGGACCTGACACACTCCTAAGGTGATGGTAAAACTTCGGGTGGGTCGGGGCACCTGCACGCCCCACTTCACAAAGGGTTCCTTAACCTCCTGACAAGAAGGAAGCACACGGGTGCCGTGCGCACAATGCAAGGCTCCAGGGAAACCCACGTGAGCCAGAAGCCGATGCCTTCACGTCTCCAACAACCCAGAACCTTCACAGGGCCCCAGTGGAGGGAGAGGAAACACTGGCTCAGATTGCATCCCTCCCTCTGAGGCGGGGGCTGGGGGCTGCGGTGCTCAGAGCACAGTGCTTTTGATACAGAGTGATTAAAACTCTTTGGGTGAAGGAGGTGCCTGGCTGGCTGAGTCAGAAGAGCATCTGACTCTTGACCTCAGAGTCCTGAGTTCAGGCCCCACGCTGGGTGTAGAGGTTATTTAATGAATAAACTTAAAAAAAAAACAAAAACTTTTTAGGTGAACAACTTGGTAACATCTACCAAACTTTTAAATGTCACAACCAGTAACTGCACTTGTAACAAGATGTCGCATTTCTTGTATCTCTAACAGGCTCCCCAGGCCATGCTCTAGGACCTGTCCCAGGGCTCACCATAGACTGTTACCAATCTTTTTTTTTTTTTTAAGATTTTATTTATTTATTTGAGAGAGAGTGAGAGAGAACAAGCAGAGGGAGGGGGAGAAGCAGACTCCCTGCTGAGCAGGGAGCCGGATGCAGGGCTCAATCCCAGGACCCTGGAATCATGACCCGCGCAGAAGGCAGATGCTTAACTGACCGAGCTGCCCAGGCGCCCTGGAATGTTACCAATCTTTTAAAACTGTTGCCGATCTGTTGTTGAGAAAATGGCATCTCATTGCTGCTTTAATGTAATAATGCTGAGTAGTGATTTTCACCTCCATTTCTGTTTGTTTGCATTTTAACAATCAGACACATTTGTGTATTAACTGGTGGTAAAATTAGAGTAAATAAAAATCATGATTCCTTTTGATCTGAAGAGCATGGCTTTGGAATATAGAGAGCAACAGTGGATAGAAAAACAAGGCGAAATTGATAAAAGTACATGGTGGAAGTTTGGGCCACATCCATTAGATATTAGGTAAAAGTAAAAGATTTGATAATATAATTAAACTTGATCATATGTAAATGTATATTACATATGTGCATATATACACATAAACACACAAATACATACAAAATCTAATGAAATTATGCATACAGGGAACAATCTCAAAAAACTGATCCTGCCTTGAGCTACAAAGGAAAACTAGACAAATTCTAAAAATAAAAAATCATAAAGGGGCCATAGTCTCTGAACACGATGAAATAATATTCAAGAGTAATAATTTTAAAAGGATAACCAAAATATTATCTGCCTAGAAAAATCATTAAAATATTCTCTTAAATACTCTGAGGTTAAGAAAAAAGAAAAAAATCAAATTACAATGTATTTAGAAATGAAAGACAACCAATTGGTTTAAAGATTTAAATGTAAACAAAAACTAGACAAATTATGAGTAATTAAAAACTAATCTTGGCATCGGAAAGGCCCTTCTAAATACAACAACAAGCAGTGCCTGGGTGGCTCAGTTGGTTAAGCCTCTGCCTTCGGCTTGGGTCATGATCCTGGGGTCCCGGGATCAAGCCCCTGGGGTCCTGGGATCAAGCCCCACACTGGGCTCCTTGCTCAGCAGGAAGCCTGCTTCTCCTTCTCCCTCTGCCTGCTGCTCCACCTGCTTGTGTTTGCTCTCTCTCTCTGTCAAATAAAATAAATAAAATATTCCTTAAAAAAATAAATAAATATGACAACAAGCTTCAGAAACCCCAAAAGACTAATACATTCGACCACCTCAGATTAAAAAAAAAAAAAACTACATGATAAAAACAATAGGCAAGGGGCGCCTGGGTGGCTCAGTGGGTTAAAGCCTCTGCCTTCGGCTCAGGTCATGATCTCAGAGGCCTGGGATCGAGCCCCTCATCGGGCTCTCTGCTCAGCGGGGAGCCTGCTTCCCCCTCTCTCTGCCTGCCTCTCTGCCTACTTGTGATCTCTCTCCTCTCTGTCAAATAAATAAATAAAATCTTTAAAAAAAAAAACAACAATAGACAAAATCAAATGATAAACTAGGAAAGAATATTTGCAACTTATATCACAAAGAGCTAATTCCCTAATGTATAAAGATCTTCCATAAACCAATAAGAAATAAATACTAATTGGGGCACCTCGGTGACTCAGGCCATTAAGTGGCTGCTTTTGGCTCAGGTCATGATTCCAGGATCCTGGGATGGAGTCCTACATCAGGGTCCCAACTCAGCAAGGAATCTGCTTCTCCTTCTCCCTCTGCCCCTCTCCCCACTTGTGTGCTCTCTCTTGCTCTCAAATAAATAAAATTTTTAAAAAAAGGAATAAAGACTAATAGCTCAAAAGAAAAATGCCCAAAGGATATGAATCAAGAGTTCACAGAAAAAGGAATTTAAGAAATGGCTATTAAAACATACAATGTGATATTCCATTGCACATACAATAAATTTAATTGCAAAATAAGACTACATTGGGTAATGACCTTTACATAAAGTTTAAAAACAGGCAAAACTAATTGAAAGTGTTAAAAGCTAGTGGTTGTCTTAAGTGGTAGGGAGCTGGAGACATGATGGGGGCTGCTGGAATTCTATTTCTTCATCTGGGTGCTCTTACACAGATAAATTCACTTTGTGAAATGAATGGAGCTGTACATTTATGATTTCTACATATGTCTGCATGTATGTTAAATGTCAATAATGTTTACTTTAAAATACTACATTGAATATGATATTTTACTTATGAGGTTGGCCAAGATCAAATCATTCGCTGATGCATTATGTTAATAAGAGTGAGGAAAAGGGGGCTCTCTCATGTATTGCTTATGGGAATACAAACTGACAAAGCTTTGATAGGAAACTGTTTTTTTTAAAGATTTTATTTATTTGACAGAGAGAGATCACAAGTAGGCAGAGGCAGGTGGTGGGGGGCGGGAAGCAGGCCCCCTGCTGAGCAGAGAGCCCGATGTGGGGCTCGATCCCACCAGGACCCTGAGATCATGACCCGAGCTGAAGGCAGAGGCTTTAACCCACTGAGCCACCCAGGAGCCCCAGGAAGATGATTTATTAATATCTGTGGAAATTATCAATGCAAATGCCCTCTACCTAGCATTTTCACCTCTAGGAATTTACTGTATAAATAATACTTGCATCAATATGAAGATATAATGCATTGCCACATTACTGAGAGATCAAAAGATTGAAAACTCCCTAAATATCCATCAACAGGGGACTAATTAAATAGTCCTTACAATGGAATCCTTACAATGAAATGCTCTACCATCATTAGCTCTAAGGAGGAGATTCTTTATGTACCAATATGGAATGATCTCCAAGGTGCATTTTAAAAGTAAAGATATAAATTAAGGAGCGGAACTGCACCTAAGGTATACTTCATTTGTATAAAAAGGGGAAGGATATAAATATAAATAGTACTCACATATGCATAAATATCCCTGGATAAAGAGTCAAGGGACTGATAACATTTGTTGCCTTCAGAAAGAACAAGGGGTGGCCGAGGAATAGGGAAGGACATTTTTCTTGATGTGAGCAGAAGCAGCACTGGACAGACACCACTGAATAGACATTATCTCTGGGTTGTAAGTGGTACTGAGTGGCAAGGGTCAAGAAGAACCTTAAAAGTTATATTCTGGGGCACCTGAGTGGCTCAGTTGGTTAAGCAGCTGCCTTCAGCTTGGGTCACCATCCCAGGGTCCTGGGGTCGAGTCCCGCATTGGGCTCCTTGCTCAGTGGGGAGCCTGCATCTCCCTTTCCCTCTACCTGCTACTCTGCCTGCTTGTGCTCTCTCTCTGTCAAATAAATAAAATTTAAATAAATAAATAAAGTTACATTCTGTAAACTATGAGATTATGAGACTATATCCATGAGTATGAGACTATATCCATGTATCACAAGATATATCTATGTAATTTTAAAAAATGTTTTAAGAAGCAATGTGTCTGCATAACACTTGTTGCAGACAAGATAGAGGCTAAAATCAGGGGACAAAAGTTTGGGAAGAAGCCTCATTTCAGAATAGCTTCCCTAAGATATTTATCGATTACAAAGGGAGAATAACATTATCGTGGTGAAATCTGGCAGCCACCACTTCATTAAGATCACATCATGTACCCTCAGATACAATGCACTGTGAAGGACACAATATCTCTTCGGTAGTATTGTCCCCTGTAATGCGTAACCTCCATTCCATCAATGAGAAAACACCACATAAAGTCAAACTGAGAGATATTCTACAAAGTAACTGATCAATGCTCTTCAAAAGTGTCAAGGATGTGAAAGTCAAGGAAAAAATGAGGAAATGGTACAGATCAGAGAAGACTAGGGAGCAATGTCAACCAAACACGGTGTGAGATCCTAGAAGAAAAAGGGGCATTAGGAGGAAAACTGGTGAAATTCAACTAAAGTCTGTAGTTTCATTAGTAGTATTGTAAAAATGTTAATTTTCCAGCCTTGATAATTGCCCTGCAGTTATATAAGTAGTTGACATTAGGGGAAGCTGAGTAAGAGAGATGCATTAATTCTATTATTTTTGCAACTTTTTTGTAAGTCTAAAATTATTTAAAAATGGAAGGAAGGAAGGAAGGAAGGCATGGAGGGAGGGAGGGAAGGAATGAATGGAATAGAAGGGGAGGGAGGGAGAAAGGACGGAAGGAAGGATGGGGGAAGGAAGAAGGGGTGCAAAGAAGGCAGGTTGAGGAAACATAAACAGAAAAGGAAGAGCTGGAAAAGCAGAATTTGACAGTGCCTTAGGAATCTGTTGTTTGGCAAGCAATGTTCTAATTTCAGGAAATGACTCGGCCTGCTGGGAATTTTATTCGATTGTAGAGATAGAAATAGTTTTTTTTAGCAAATGGTGCTGGAACAACTGGACATTCACATGAGTGAATCTAGACACAGACCTTATATGCTTCACAAAAATTACAGTGAAAATAGATCACAGACCTAAATGTAAAACGCGAAGCTATAAAATGGCTAGAAGATAACACAGGGGAAACCTAGATGGCCCTGGGCATGGTGACAACTTTCTCACAACACCAAAGGCATGCTCCATGTGGGAAATAATTGATCCACTGGACTCCATTAAAATTAAAATTTTCTGCTGTGCCAAAAACATGTCGAGAGGATGAGAAGACAAGCCACAGGCTGAGAGAAAAGATTTGTAAAAGAAATATCTGACAAATATCTTATAAATGTCTGATAAATATCTGTATGTATGTCCAAAATATAAATGAACTCTTAAAACTCAAAAATAAGAAAAGGAAAAACCTGAGCAAAAACCCTCACCAAAGATACAGAGATGACCAGTAAACATGGGGAAATATGTCCACATCATATGCCATCAGGGAATTGCAGATTAAAACAAAAATAAGATACCACTGCACACCTCTTTAAATGGCTCAAATCTGGAACACTGACATCACCGAATGCTGGTGAAGATGTGAAGCAACAGGAACTCTCATTCATGGCTGGTGGGAATGCAAAATGGTAGAGCCACTGTTTGGTGCTTTTTTACAAAACTAAACATACTCTTCCCATAAGATCTAGCAATCACGCTCCTTGGTATTTACCCAAGTGAGTTGAAAACATAACCATGCAAAACTTGCCCACAGATGTTTATAGTAGCTTTATTCTAGTTGCCAAAACTTGCAAGCAACCAAGATGTCCTTCAGTAAGTGAATGGATAAATAACCGTAGCACACCCAGACAATGGAAGAGTATTATCCAGCACTAAAAAGAAACAAGCTATCAAGCCATAAAAAAGACATAGTGGATGGGGCATCTGGGTAGCTCAATCATTAAGCGTCTGCCTTTGGCTCAGGTTATGATCCCAGGGTCCTGGGATTGAGTCCCCACGGCAGGCTCCCTGCTCAGCGGGGAGCCTGCTTCTCCTTCTCCCTCTGCCTGCTGCTCCCCCTGCTTGTGCTCTCTCTCTCTTTCCAACAAATGAATAAATAAAATCTTTAAAAATTATTTTTAATAATTTTTTAAATTAAAAAATAAGACAAAACAAAAACAAAAAGTGCAAGAAAAGAAAACAAATTTGCATTTACTACAAATTCTGATGGTTGGATGGGAGTCTTGATAGTTATGGCAAAAGTCCCCACTTCATCTTGTAGGCCAACTAAGAGATTATATGTAAATGTCCTCCAATTCACTCCTGGGCCTCATGGAGTCAGAAACTCATCAACAGTCATTGAGCCCAAGAGCCTGGAGCAACAAGACATTTTTCAACCAAGGGGAAATGTTATTTTAGAATGAATCCTAGCTAAGGTGCCCAGGGCTGTGGAACACAAACCCGTAAAATCAAGGTCCTTGGAGCACTTAACAAGATTTCCACCTGATTTCCACCTCAATGATTCCATTGAGATTTGTCCAGGAAACTGGTTTCTCCCAATCTAGCCAAAAGGCCGAGATCATTTTAGAAATAACATGAATGAGAAGTAGTTGGTCAGCTTGCACTGAATCTCCCATGCATATTAATTAACTCATCAATTTCCTTCCCAGAGGTGGGAGAGATTGAGTGCTCAGCGGCAAATCTTACAGGCCTTCCTGCCCCAAGAATGCCAAGAATTCACCTGTATCATCTCCCACATGATTTGCCTCTGTGACTAACCTATCACTTCTCCAAGCTGCCTTCGCCTGCTGCCTCTGGCATTTTCCACTAAAAGTCTCCTCTGATGGATAGTCTGGTAGATTGCCAAAGGAGTGATTTATACTTATAGTTAAGCCCAGGACCTTCTCACCTGCCTCCCAGGCAAGGGGCTTTTATCTGCACTTCTTAGAACACCCTGGGGAAACATTAAGGTGAAATTGAGTACCTTCTCTTTATCTCTAACCTAATTCAAAATTAGTGTGTGCTCTAACTGTAAATCTCAGACTGAGCCAGTCTTAGCTAATTATGTTTTTGCCATTTCATTTTATGTGATAACAATAGTATCAGCATTAAGCAGAATTTATAGTTTTCCAAGTGCTCTCTTGAGTGTGAGCATATTTGATGCTTACCAAAACCCCATCGGGTAGCAAAATAAGGGTCACCATCCTCATCTGAGGAAAGTGAACCCATGACCCAGAAATCCAACAGCGCCCCCCAAAAGTCAAACATCAATTTCTACCATCAAACAACCTTGTGCAGGCCTTGTGTCTACTTTAAAAATAAATCGCTATTAAAATCAATCAATCAATCAATCACTATTTCAGAGATATGTAAAATACAGAAAATACAAAAGATAGCCCCATATCTATCTCCTGGTTTTAAAAACTGTTAATACACATGCCTCGGATGCTTTTAAACAAGAAATAAAATGATACAGGTAAGCCTGGCTGGCTCAATCAGTGGAGCATGAGACACATTTTTTTTTTTGAGCATGAGATTCATGATCTTAGGGTTGTGAGTTCAAGCCCCATGTCGGGTGTAGGTGTTGCAGGATTTCTGTCTTTACTGCCTGGGTTCTTGGTCATGCCGTTTTGAACAATGAAGAGGTAGACTACATGAAGAGTGGTGGGCAGCAAAGCAAAGTTCACTGAGCGATAGTATAAAGCTCCCGGAGAGGGAGGGGATCTGAGAGGTTGCCCCTGGAGTCCCTAAGTTTAGGGGGGTTTATAAGCTCTTTTGCAGAACTACCTTAAGCAATCAGGGTGTGCCGAGTAGTGCCAATCAGGGCACTATGACTGAGCCAGCCAGGCACATCCATGTTTTACTCTTCAAACAGTGCTTCATTGACCATTTTTCTCATGCTTCCTTGTGACCATGCATGAGAATTTCCCTAGAAGGAAGGTTACTGGGTTGAAGTATATACGTACCTTCAAATTTATTAGATGTTTCAAATTATAGCAATTTATACTTCCAACAAGTGTCTAAAAATTTCTGTTTTGCTGTATCTTCACCAACACTTAGAATTATTACTCTAGTTAATTTTCTAACTCAATGGATGCGATTGGTTGTTTTAATTGTTTTCATTGCAATACCCTCATGACTAGTCAGTTTGGGCAACTTTCATAAGTTTATTGGCCATTGGAATGCCCTTTTCTATGAATTGCCTAGTTATATCCTTTATTCAATTTTCAATTTTTTTTGTCTTTTTCTTATTTCTTTTTCAAGTTCTTAAGGAATTCTAGATATTAGTTCCTTATTGTTGATACACTTTGCAAATATTTTCTCCCAGTTTTTAACTTGATTTTAACTTAGTCGCTAAATTTGCCTCCACTAGAGTTTCAAAGGAAATGTTATTGAATATTTCTTTTTTTATTTGTGCTTTTTGGATCTTGTTTAAGAAATCATTCACTGTCATGAAGTCATAAAGATTGCTCTTGTATATTTTTCTATTTTTTCCTAAAAGCTTACCACATTTTTGCTTTTAATTCTAAATGTCAATTATTTTAGGGTATAGTATGAGAGTAGAAACTTATTTTATTTTCCTTATAAATGTTTCATGTAAATGTTCCAACTGCCAAAAACTCATAGACCAGTCTCCTATATATGCATAGGTCAGTTTCTGGGCTCTCTATTCTAGTCTGTTAGCCTATTTAACATCTCTATGGCTGTTCCACTCAGTACTCATTACTATAGCTTTTTTTTTTAAGATTTTATTTTTAAGTAATCTCCACACCCAACATGGAACTCAAACTCACAACCCCAAGATCAAGAGTCCCATGCTCCACCCACTGAGCCAGCCGGGTGTCCCAATATAGCTTTATTATAAACCTTGGTATTTGATAGGGAAGTCTCCCTCATTAATCCTTTTAAGTCTCTTGGCTATTCTTGGCTGTCTTCACGTAAAGTCTAACATCAATTTGTTAAGTTCACATGAGAAAATCCCCTGGCTTTTTATTAGAATTGCAATAAATTTATAAATTAACTTAGGAAAATTAACATTGTAATGTCATTGTCACATCCTCAAATAGGTCATGTCTCTCCATTTACTCAGTTCTTCTTTTATAACTTTCAATAAAATTTTAGAATCTCCTCAATGAGTGCCATCATTACTAGATTTATTCCTTGGTACTAAAAGGTTTTCTTGTTATTCTGAGTAAGTTCACTTGTTAAATTATCTTTTTAAAATTAGGCATCGCTCAGGAATGCAACTGATATTTTTAAATCGAGGAATTATTCACATACCATAAAATTCTTACCCTTTTAAGGTATACACTCAGTGGTTTCTAGTATATTCTCAAGGTTGTGCAAACACCACCGTCTAATTCCAGAACATCTCTGTCACCTGCAAAAAGAAACCCCATAAACTTTAGCATAATGTTTTCAACGTGCACCTACATTGCAGCATGGGTCAGTACTTCGGTCATTTTTATGGTTGAATAATATTCTATTTATTCATTTAATTTTGTTTATTCATTTATTGGCTGATGGACAGTGCATTGTTTCCACTTTGGGGCTATTATGAATAACTCTATTATGACCATTTGTTTTGTTGTGGTATGTTTTGTTTTTTTGTTTTGTTTTTTAATTTCTTTTATTTTTATTTTTTAATATTTTTTATTTATTCATTTTTGGAGAGAGAGATCGAGCCTGGGGAGGGGCAGTGGGAGGGACTCTCCCCCTGAGGGACTCGATCCCAGAATCCTGGGATCTGACCTAAACTGAAGGCAAATGCTTAACCGACTGAGCCACCTAGGCACCCCTTTTGTGATTAGTAATATTAAGAGTATTTCTACAGGGGCGCCTGGATGGTTCAGCCCATAGTGTCTGCCTTCAGCTCAGACACTGAGTCTGAGACACCCCAGACATGATCCTGGGGTCCTGGGATCAACCATGGGACCAGGCTCCCTGCTCAGTGGAGAATCTGTTTCTCCCTCTCCCTCTGCCCCTCCCCACTGCTCACTCTTGCTCACTCTCATTCTCTACCACAAAGAAACAAATAAAATCTTTTTTTAAAAAAAAGAGAGTATTTCTACCATCTTATTTGTTGTTTTCTGTGTAGCTTGGCTTTTTTTTTTTCCCCTTCTTTTTTTTTTCTAAACTTCCACTTGATTGATCTGGTTTTCCTCATTCCTTCTCTTTCCTCTGCTGGTCTGGAAGTTAAACTTATAATTTCTATCGTGTTACCTGTTTTTTTAAATTTATTTTTTTAAGGTTTCATTTATTTATTTGTCAAAGAGAGAGACAGCGAGAGAGGGAACACAAGCAAGGAGAGTGGGAGAGGGAGAAGCAGGCTCCACACTGAGCAAGGAGCCTGACACGGGGCTCCATCCCAGGACCCTGGGATCATGACCTGAGCTGAAGGCAGACGCTTAAAGACTGAGGCACCCAGGCACCCCTAAAATTTAAGTAGGCTCCAGGATGGAACCCAATGTGGCGCTTGAACTCACTACCCTGAGATCAAGACCTGAGCTGGGATCAAGAGTCTGAGGCTTACCCCATGAAACCACCCAGGTGCCCCTTTATTCCTTCTTTTAAAGAACTTACAAAAATTTAAGTATATTTATTTTTAGACTTTACTGATTGTCCCTCTGTCTTTGTGTTTGAGGGTCCAGTGCACTGTCCGACATATACCATGGACTCCGTAAATATCTGTTGAACAAATCATTGAAAAAAGTGCAGCAGGGGCACCTGGCTCAGGCTCAGTCAGTAGAGCATGGGACTCTCGATCTCAGGGTTGTAAGTTCAAGCCCCATGTTGAGTGTAGAGATTACTTAATAAAATCTTAAAAAAAAAGAAAAAAGAAAAAAAGAAAAAATGTAGCAATGTTTAGCATTCGTCCTCCTGAGTCCTTTTTTTTTTGCCTCCAAACAGAACAGTTCAAGGTTTGCTAGACATTATAACTATAACCACCTCCTTTAAAAAGTTTTTAATTGTGGTAAAATGCATGTAATATAAAATTTACCATCTTAACCATTTTAAGTGTACAGTTCAGTGACACGAAACATATTTGCATTGTTGTGCTACTATAACCACCACCCATCCACAAAACTCATCTTGCAAAACTGAAACTGAACCCATTAAACAGGAATTCCTCACCCCCCCTCCCCCAGCCCCTGGCAACCACCATTCTAGTTTCTGTTTCTATGAATTTGACTACTCTGGGTACCTCATATGAGTAGAATCATCCAGTATTTATCTTTTTGTGACTGGATGGTGATCAATGAAAAACACAAATTTTTAAATGTTTCCAATACCTGCATATTTTGAAATGTGAAAATGGATGAGAAACAAAACAAAACAAAACAAAACAGCCTTATTAGCAGGAAATATCCTGCTCCCTGTGTTGTCTGAATGTGGATGGCACAGATGTCTGTGTGTCTGTCAAAGGTTGGACCTGCTGGGCACCAGCCAGTAGTGAAGCAAGAATTTCAGCCTGAGTGAAAGCCCTTACCAGCTCCTGCTGGGCACAGGAGGGCAGAAAACTCACATGATTACGGGGCCTGATAGAAGATATTAAGGAAATGAGGAAGTGAGATGGAGATGAAAATATTTCACTTTCCTCTTTATTATTAAAAGAAAAAAAAAAGGAAAATGGTTGATGATGAATGGCCTTGGTGACACTGACAAAAAAGAGAGGAAGGCTTAGGTTGGACGGGACCCCAGCATTTTCTACAGGGGTCAATGCTACTCCACCGTCTGCAGAACCCCAGCCCTACCTTCGAAGGACATGGAATGCCCAGATTTCTATGTGAACATTCGCAATCTTGTTGGCAAGTACTTCATTAAAGAAAGAAAAGCTGTGAGCCCTCCAGTTCACACTTCTGTGCCCCATGTGGCTCCCTGGCCGCCAGCATGGAAACCCTAGATGCACCCTAGAGCCATGGTGGGTTTGCTCTTTTCTCATCCGTTTGGCTGCTTTCTGGAGCAGGGGAGTCTTGGTTTATCCGCGTACACACGTGAGGATTCCGGCAGGCGGTTCTGCGTGGGAGCACCCTGGGTGTGCTCACTCAGGCCCGGTGCAGGGGTGGCCGGCGAAGAGTGTGTGAGAGAGCAGGGTGAGCCTTCACGTTCAATTCAGGAAGGACAATCTGTGTGTGGTCAGGTGACCCGAGGTCCGACCTGCCAAGGTGGGGCGGTGGGAGGGAAGGGGAAGGCTAGGGAACGTCCCTGTGCAAATGAAGGTTTCTGCGTGATCGCCCTGTGGGAGTCTCCCTGGGACCAGGCAGCCCCTCTCCTCTCCAGTTTAGCCAGGACAGAGGAATAAGGGGGAGGACAGAGAGGTGGACCCGGGACTAGCTCTAGGGCTCCGTCCAGTGGGTTGGCTCTGGCACTAAAACTGGACCCCACCTACAGCATTCTACCCATCCCTCCAGCACTCTACCGCAGCGGAGCGCGGAATCCCGGAGCCCAACCACGCAGCAGGAGAGAGAAAAGGCGGCGAGCTGCTAGGGCGCGGGCCTCCGCGAGCTGTTGCCATGGCCACAGGGGACTTTTGATGTGAAACGCCGTGACCAACCTCCCCCACCACCACCACCGCACCACCAACTTCCCTTCTCCGCTCGTCCTCTGGATGACGTCACGGACGTCCGTGGCCCTGACAGGCCACCTGTGGGCTGGTCTCGGCTTTAAAGCAGCTGTTCTCCCCTGGCTCCCGCAGCCGTGGCTACTGTGTCTGCTCCCGGAGCACCGCGCGACTCTGGGCCTGCCTCCCGCTCTGGCGTCCCGGCCACCGCTTGGGACAGAACAGATTGCCGAGAGAGGCAAGTATTCCCGGGGTGCCTCACAAAATACTTTCCTCAAACCCTAACCCCTTCCGCCCCGCCCCGTATCCCGCCCGGGCTCTGCAGTTCTTGGTGGAGAAGCGACGAGCCCAAGGCGGTTACGGGTAAGGGGGTTTTCTTCGAGAAAGAAGTGGAGGGCATCTATCTTCCTTCCTGACCGTGGCGACCCGTGCCAGGTAAAACCCCGACCAGGGTCCTCTGTGCAATCCTCCCCCGCAGGACAAGGGCTCGGGACTGGAGGAGCAGCCAACTCGAGCTGAGATTCGCGAGACTGAGCCCGGGCCACTTAGGAGGGCCGGAGGAGGCGGGCGGTAGGGCTTAGCACCTGCCAAAGGTGCCTCGCCCGCTGACAAATTCACGAGGGGGTGGAAAGCCGGCGAGGGCGCCTGGGAAGCGGGAGGCGGCTCCACAGCCCCACAGCTGAGCGCTTCTACCGAGTGCTCCGGCCCCCTGGGGGGGGGGGCGTTTCGTTCTCGCACCCACCAGCCAGACGATGCAGGCGCCGGGGTTGCGCTTTTGTCTGGCTGGGTCAGAGGCGCCCGCTCGGCAATGGGCAGCACCAGCCTCGGGAGTGCGCGCTCTCCGGACCCAGTCTCCCCAAGCCCACCACCGCAACCTGGTCTCCACTCTGCGCGCCCTTCAGAGTCCAGGTGCAGCAGACCTGTTGCATGTAGAAAAGCGTTGGGGTTCGGTGTTCCAGGTTTCCCTTGCCCGCCACCAGATCTGTGCACCAGGAGTCCAGGGAGTCTGCCTGCGGACGCCCAGGCAACCCAGCACCGAAGGAGAAAACGCGGGGGGGAGTGCCGGGAAGCCACTGGATAATCATCCCAGTGCAAGGGGCTCTTTCTACATGCCGCGATTGTGGCAAATAATTACACAATTCGGGGAAGGGAAGGGAGAGACTCAGGGGATTAAGCCCCGGAGGGAACCCGGTCTGCCGAAAAAGCATTTCTTTTGCAGACACGTCCTAGCCTCGGCTTTATCCCTGGCAAAGGGCGCCTGCTCTTCGGGTCCCGACCTCGGGGGTCAGAAACCGGCAGCTGGAGGTCCCCAGGGCCTCTCCATGGTGAATCCGAGGCTCCAGCTTCAGCACCAGAGGCTGGACAGCGCCCGGGCCTGAGAGCGCCCCGACTCCGCGGGCGCTAAACTCCTCAACCTCCACGCAGTGGAAGCCAGGAAGTGAGGCAGGGTTCGCCGAGGTGGGGGGGGGGGGGGGAGAACACCTCTTCCCCACTTCTCCAGGAGCGTAGGTGTCGGATTCTAGAAGGGCATTCTATCTCCCCATTCGCTAAGACCAATTGGAATACCTTGGTGCAAAGTGCCCGAGGGTGCTGAAGAGAGAAGAGGCGCACCTGGAAAAGGTGAGTTTAGGGGTGAGCTGGACAGTGGATGTGCGGGGAGCACCAGGCACTGCTGTGCCATAAAATATCGCCACATCCAAGCTGCGTTCTCTCTCTCGCTCCCGCCCACCCCCACTTCTTCCTTCTCTCCCTCTCTCCCCGCAACCTCCGAACGCCCTAACGCGGATAAAGGAAAGGATGGAGGGAGAAGATACCAAGACCGAGGTAAGAAGCACATTTTATCTGGGTCAGAATATCTGGGTGTAGGTAAAATCTGTCCAAAATGAACATCAAGGTCCTCAATTTTAGCCAAGGGAGCCCAGAGTGTGCCCTTTACACAAGGAGCAGAATGACTCTTGCCAGAGAGGAAAAAAGCCCGGAGGGGAAGACATTATCACAAAAGGGCTAACGGAGGTGGGGGAGGAGGAGAGGGGACAGGACCCCGCCACTAGTGTGGTTACTAGGCAACCAGTCCCAGCCTCCTGTTGCCTTGGTTACGGTGAGTGGAGGGGTTTTGGCCACTGATTATCCGTGAACACCTTGATTCTTTAAATTATCTGCTGAGGAGCCCCTGCCTTCCCTGGGCTAAATGGGAGTCACAACCGGTCCTGCAAAATCCCAGGGGTTTAAAAGGAAATCCTGGAAGGTGAATCTTTCTTTTTAAGTCAAGGTTCACGGCAAGGCAGCTACCTTTCCACCACAGCAACCCTTACTGCTCTCCTCCTCCCCCTTCACTGAGGTGATCATATCCCACTCTGCCCTTTCTCTGGGATTTACAATTAGGGCTTTTTTCTTCCTTTTTTCATCTAGTCCCTTAGACTGACGGGCTGATCTTCTTCCTCCCTCTTTTTTAACCGTTAAATGAGAAAAACATATTTGTTCTTCATAGATGAACAGCAGGAAGCCAGGGAAATTGTCCGAAGGTGGTACAAAGTGTTTCTCCTTGGTTTGGTAGTGGTTCCTCCCTCCCTAAACAACACCCGCCATGGGAAGAGGGCTGAATTCTAGATCACCCCCTCTTTTCTCCTCTCCCCACAGACCACACAGCACAGGTAGGTAGAAATGCCCCTTCCTTAGCAAATTGCCACTGGCATCACCTGCCTTTGTCCTCTCTTCATTTCCTCTCCAGCCTGCCTTCATAGCAAATCCCGCTCTCAACGCTTCTGATCCTCTGATCTTCTTCCCTTCCTTTGATTGACAAACACTGACTCCATTTTTCACCTGTCAGCCCTATCCACCTGCGTTCATTTGTAGTATCTGTGGGGAATCATTTTACTCATCATTTCCCAAAGACATTTGTAACTGTCTCAGAATGATTTCAAGGGACATCGCTAGTAAGTCAATAGGACAGCTTGTGTTCTGTGCACTATTTCACCTAGAATACTTTTCCTTAAGAGCCATGAACTTTCCCTTTCCAAAATGAAATCTTGCTTTAAGCCAAGCTATGACTTACAACAGAGAAATCTCTGTTCCAGGCAGAGATTCTCATATCATTATCTGAGATGCTCTGCATCCATAAACACACGTTTCTTTTTCTCTTCCTTGCCTTTTCCTTCACACATTGCTAATGTAAAAAAAAAAAAAAAAAAAAATTAATCATTATAACTTCAATCTAAGTTGAAGGTCAAAATTACCCTCCATTGACTGGCTAATTTTGGGGAGATTTACATTAAAATTCTTTTCCTTCACATGTTACTATAGAAACTTTTTAATACAGATCAGACAGCTGGTCTGCTTTTTGTACTTTTCTTCCCAAAGAAGTGCCTCCTTTACAAATTCTCTGGGGCAGCTATCATTGATCACATCAATATCGTCCCGTAGCCCCATAGCAACACTGTTTTGTTTTGTTTTTAATTATTATTCCCTTTCTGCTCCTTTTCTTTATGGACAAAAGATCTACTTTCCTTTCAAGAAGAGAACTGAGATCTTATTGGCCAGAAAAGGAGAAGCATTATTTCATTGGTTAGTTTGTATTGCCTTGTCAACCAATCAGAGGATGCCATTTATCCTTTTCTGACTAGCTGAGTGAACAGGGTGCTGAGAGCGTTTGAATCTACCTTAGTTTCGTCCCATAGCAAAGGATGGAACTCAAGAGTTCTAGGACCCAGGAACGTTGACTAATCCAGATTGCATTTGACTTGCAAGAACAAATTTTGCTACCTAGTTATTTATAGCTTTCTTGAGCAAAAAAAAAAAAAAATACGTTGTTCTATGTATTTTTCTTTTCATTTAAAAACATATCTTGATCATCTTTCCAAGTCAGTGCAGGTTATTGGTATCAGCATATAAAAGGTTCAGGGACGGGGCGCCTGGGTGGCTCAGTCGTTAAGCGTCTGCCTTCCGGCTCAGGTCATGATTCCAGGGTCCTGGGATTGAGCTCCACATCAGGCTCCCAGCTCAGCGGGAAGCCTGCTTCTCCCTCTCCCACTCCCCCTGCTTGTGTTCCCTCTCTCGCTGTGTCTCTCTCTGTCAAATAAATTAATAAATAAAATTTTTAAAAAAGAAAGAAAGAAAAGCCCAGGGAATCTTTGTGATTTCTCCTAGAAGTTCAGAATTGGTTCCCACTCTTAGGGATTTAGTGAAAACTTTTGGGGGTGAGGAGGGGAAGCTAGAAGATGGAAGAGCTGTGCTACCTATGATGAACATGTATTTCAGCTTTTGGATTCATTCTGTCCAACTTTGGCGTCCGTGGTAGTGTTGTTTTCTACTTTAATTCTTCATAGTTACTCCTTTGGCTTGCATTTTCAGTGACAAGTGAAAAATGTGGATGGGTGGTGATGAGGACCTTCCAGTTCAGTGTAAAGGCAGATACATCACTTCCCAGGAAGGCTTGTGGCAAGTAGGTGATGGTGATCCCTGAAACTGGAGATTATCCCAACCCCTCTTGGCACTGGAGTTGGGCAGGTATGTTTTTTGTTTGTTGTGTTTTCCCCTTTCTCCTTGCACCAAATAGTCCCATTTGGGGATTCTGCCATTAGCCTACACTTCTGTAAAAGAAAGGGGCATTAAACTTCCCTTCCAAGACGGAAACTCTGACAACAGTTTGGAAGAAGGTTTAGTGTGAGCACAGACCCCCTCCGTCAGTCTTTTCTTGGTTCTTGCGGGGAAGGAATGCTTGGAGTGGACAGATGCTTGATCATGATGGGGTTCTCAAGGGCCACCTCCCTTAATGGCCCCATCTCTGCCAGGGTTTCAGTGGCACCATGATCCCCAGCACTAGACTATAAGCCCTTCAATATTAGGGCCTATCTCTTGTACACTTTTGGTTCCCTGGAACTTAGTCATGCTTAAAATAGGGGCTCCACAAATGTTTGAACTGAATCCCACAGGCTAGTAGCAAGACAAGTCCCTTAACTTCCTCTTTATGACAATGGCAGCTCTAGCCCTGGGCCCTCCCCCATCTCTTCCTTCCAAAAGCTTCTATTCCCTAGCTCTATTTACAAAAGATAAATGAAGGCTCAGTTCATCGTTACCATGGTTACATGGAGTGGCCACACTGAGGATCCCTATCACCCATTACTGTCAGGAGGAAAAAGACAGGAGGGGATTGGGGATCATTGTCATGGAGGAAACCATGGAAACAAGCATTGCCAAGGGGATGGCTCTAAATTCAGAGGAAAGAAACTAGAAGTGGGGAGAGGGAGGTGGTGGGCTCAAGGGCAGGTCATGTTTTCAAGGTACTTTTCTCTGAGACTGCAATGGCCTCCTTTGCTATTTGCATCTTTTTTTAAAAAAAATAATGTATTTTTAACTTTATTATTATTTTAAGTAAGCTCTATGCCCAACATGGGGCAGGAACCCATGATCCAGAAATCAAGAATTGCATGTTCTATGGACTGAGCCACCCAGGCACCCCTCTATTTGCATCTTCACCCAACCCAGAAAGAGCCCAGAGTTTTTAAGAAAACTCTTTAAGAGCCCAGTTTTAAAGAAAACTGGGGCTCATGTCCATTTTCACTGGTCCTGCCAGGAAAGAGCTAATGAAAATGAATCTATTATATTCACACCTCATGATCAAACCGTCTCTGAATCCTGGCTCTTTGCTAACCAGTTTCATGAGCCAGGCTCTGCGGTAGGCACTGGAATATAATAATGAGCAAAAGAGCCCCTGCTCTGATGGGGAGGGCTAAACAGCTGGAAGGCGTTGGGCTTCAGAGTTGGGCACTGCCAGTCTTCTCCATGTCCCCCCTCTGTGCCTCCCAGCAAGCCCTGCCCTACTCCGGATGGAGATAACAAACCCAAGGTTGGAGAGCTGGGCTACAGGGGGAGAGTTCTCAATCAAAAAGAGAAAAGAATTAAAAGCAGCACCAATAGGGAAGGGTAATTATCCTTCAGCTGCTGCAGAAATAAAATTAGGGGGCGCTCTCTGAGCCACCAGGATATTGTGGCTTTTGCCAATTAAGAAACAAATATGTCCTGCTAGTGCAATTAGAGGGTGGGCTGGGGGGGGGAGGGACGGACGGGACGCAACGACAAAGACAGACTTGCCTCTCTTCCATGGTGACCTGGGCTGGGACAATTCCCTGGGGAGCCCAGCACTGGGCCTCGGGGAAGGAGGCCGCTGGGGCTGGGAGGCCACCCTCCACCTGCTCACAACTGGTTCCCTTTTTTCTCTCCTTTCCATTCTGCTTGCCCCAACACCCTCACCCCCCACTTCATTCTGGGCTGTGGCTCAGTCAGCACTGGGAGGATTTTCACCAGGGACCCTGACTGTGGAGCTGCAGGGCTTGAGGAGAGGTGGGACCTGGTAGAGAGAGGTCACCATTACCTGGAGTCCTTCCTTTTCCTCATCCCCATGATAATGCCCTGCTTTATGATTGATGAAGAAAGGTAGAGAAATGAACTGCCCGCCTGCCTCCCTTTAAAAATAAGATCTCTTTATGTTCATTACAGAAAATGAAACACTCCGGGGGCAAGAACAAGACAAGAAGACATCCCCCTCCCTCCCCTTTCTGAGCAGAGGCTGCGGAGACTTCGGAGGTCGGGGAGGAGGGCTGGGAGGGGACCGACTGGGCGATGGGCGCGGGGAGCAGTGGTGGCCCCCTACGAGCGCGCGCGGGCTGACTGCGCATGCGCCGGGAGTGACCCGCGGGAGAGGCCGGGGTGCGGGCCTGGACCGGCTCGCCCCATCTGGAAGACTAGTGATTTTGTTGTTGTCTCACTGAGTCCAACAACAAGTCCCAGTCTGCCGCATGGTGCCGGCCACCGCAGCGGGGTGTGGGCAGGGCCGCGCCCCCCTTTCTGGCTCTCCTTCCAAGTGTTCTTTTTGTGCTTTATGTCCTGGAAAACACCTCCGGAAACCACCCTGCACACCCCGCAGGCAGCACACCTCAAGCAGACTCTCCCAGAAACAAGGACAGATTATACAGCGTGAGCTGAGAAGCATGGCGGGAGGGGCGGGGATAGGGGTGTCTGTCCTCCGGGGCGCTGCGCTGCTAACACACCACTAAAGGACCCAGAGACACAATCCTTCTCATTACTCACGAATTCACCCCCAACCACGGTTCGGTTGTGTTGGCCGGAGAGAGCCGCGGTGCGTGCAGGTACAAAGGAGCGTGACCTCAGGGCAGACGCGCGGACCCTGCTGAGCGCCGACCGCAGAAAACACGCCGCCCCGCCCCCTGCCGCCCCGCCCCGCTGCCCCGGCTCACGTGGAGCCTGGCCGCTGCCTACCCCAGGGCAGAGAGTGGACTCCTGCGAATGCAACTTCTTAGCCCCAGAATCTGCCTCGGTGCTGCGGGGTCCAGAGGCATCACCAAGGGAGAAACTGGGGTAGGGTAGTTGTGCTTGGAGCCCCCCCCCCCAATGTGACAGCAGCAGTTATCACAAAAACCATTTCCCAGTCTCTCTGCCTGGCTCTGTGTGTGGGGCAGCTTGCCCTAAGGCGGTCACCAAGTCCCTGTGATGAGACCTTCAGCGGGGCCACATTTTTCAAGCAACAATCCCAAATGCCCTCCCGGGACCTTTCCGAGTATATTCCCATCCTTCTTCACCCACACAGCAGGCACGAGGCACCCTGGGACGCTCCAGCCAAGGAAGGGAAGGTTTGGTCAGTAGCCTTGGGAGGGAAAAAGGCTGGAAACTTAACACTAAAGCACCTTACCAACTTC
This sequence comes from Potos flavus, assembly GCA_028534135.1. Lineage (NCBI taxonomy): Eukaryota > Metazoa > Chordata > Mammalia > Carnivora > Procyonidae > Potos > Potos flavus. The sequence goes on along the minus strand of CM052896.1, from coordinate 5,454,732 downwards.
ATTTGGGTTGGGAGTTGGACTCCTTTGGGGAATGCTAAAAATGCAAACCTTAGTTGAGCTCACCCTGCTTCTACCGCTTGCCAGCTGTGTGACCTTTGGCAAAGAACTTAACCTCTCTGAAGGAATCAGCCCCTCACTCCCACCAGAAGCTGCTGCTGTCACTGCTTCAGCCGCTCAGTCAGCTCCTCCAAACCGGCTCACTTCTCCCCCATTTCCTGCCTCTTAAATTTCTCTTTATTCCTGACCCTGCCTGAAGCCAGTGAGCAATCGGTCCTATTAGAAATCTCATTCACACTTGAGAAGGCTGCAAATTGGTGTCACTCAGTGGGTGTCTGCCTTTCTTTGGGGCCGGGCTGGGGAACAAGAGAGGAAGGAAGTCAAATCTCTCCCTGACAGCCCTCAGCCTCCAGGCCTGGTGTGAAGACAGAAGGGGGAGAGATCCTGCCTCAGTGAAACGAACATCTGGGGAGCAAAGTGGGGTGCGCTCTTGAGAGATGGGTCAGAGAGCCCTTGCTGGTACGTAGCAGAATGTAAACAGAGGGAGCTAGTAGGCACTCCCTGGGGGGTGGGAATGGAATTTGGGCTTTGAAGTCAGACACCCCAGTTCTAATCCTGGCTCCACCACTCACTGGCTGTGTGACTTCCAGCCAGCAACTTAACATCTCTGAGCCTCAGACTCCTCACTTATAAAATGGAATTTATCACAACTACCATGCTAGCTCGTTAATGATAATTAAGCAAGAAAAGTGTCGTCATACGTGATAGCATATGTAAATACTCAGTAGTAGTCTCTGTGCCTCCTCTTGCATCGTTTTCCTCTTCCCTGACCTGGGCAGCCACAGGTCCCTCTCCCTGAAGTAGGAACACGTGAGAACTACTATCTCCCACATATAGTCTCCCCAATCAGGTAGTTTTATCCCATTCAGATGTTTATCTTTCCCTTCCCCAGATCAGCATCTTGTCCGTTTCAGGAGGCTCAATATATATTGAAAGAATGAATATAGGCCATAGATTCCCCCCTCCCTCACCACCACCATCCTGGGTTTTTTTTTTTGTGTGTGTGTGTTTTGTTTTTTTTTTTTTTTTTTTTTTTAAGTAGAAACCAAGGATCAGAGAGGGTATGTGACTTACCTCTAGGTCTTTCAGCAAAATAGACAGCTTACTACTTCTTAATGTAACTTGCTAGGTGTCCCAGAACACAAAAGGGTTGGTGATCCAAGGAACAGGACATCTGGGTCCCCTTTCCTTAACTGCACGTACCCCATTCGTGCCACCAGCAGCCCTCCAGGTTTCCGGCGCGCACATCTGGTTCCCCGGATGAGCAGGGACGCAGCGCCCTCTGCTGGGTTCTGTAGGTAGCTGTGCTTTAGCGGAGATTCTCTGTCTTGGCTGCAAACTGGAATCCCCTAGTGAGCCTTAAAAAATCAGCAAGTTCAAGCCTCTCTCTAGAACAGTTAAATTAGAATCTTGGGGTGTGACCAAGCATCAGTATTTCTTAAAGCTCTGCAGGGGATTCCAACGTTCAGCCGGGATTGAGGACTACAAATGTAAATGTTAATTTTTTTTAAAGATTTTATTTATTTGACAGGGAGAGATCACAAGTAGGCAGAGAGGCAGGCAGAGAGAGAGGGAGAAGCAGGCTCCCCTGATGCGGGGCTCGATCCCAGGACCCTGAGATCATGACCTGAGCTGAAGGCAGAGGCTTTAACCCACTGAGCCACCCAGGCGCCCTGAATTTTTTTTTAAGATTTTATTTACTTATTCGAGAGACAGAGAGAGAGAGAGAGGGCGCACACGCAGAGGGAGAAGGAGAGGGAGAAGCAGTCTCCCCGCTGAGCAGGGAGCCCTACTCGGGGCTTGATCCCAGAACCCTGGGATCATGACCTGAGCCAAAGGCTGACGCTTAACCGACTGAGCTGCCCGGGCACCCCAAGGGTTAATTTCATATGTGAAGAAATTTCCTAGTCTAGAATGGAACCAGCAATGGTGGAGGATACAATTCCCCTGGATCATTTCCCCTCCCTTTTCCATTTAAAAAAAAAAAAATCGGTCATGTGAGACTTGACCCGTGTTTAAAAATCCTGGAAGTTCTTAGAAGTTGGAGGGAAAGTATGAAGGTACACCCTGAGTGTCTTGGTGACAGGCTGTGTCTGGGTAAGTCCAAAGTCATTGTTGGATCAGGAGTGCTATACAGAGGGAATCTGCTTGAATAAAATGAGCAAATTATTTTCATTTGGTTCCCAGAGTTTTGTCAGGTCCATATGCTCTAAACAAGGACTCTGAAACTTGAACAAGAACACAGAAGCGGTTGGTCAGCTCATTAAAGCAGGTTGTTGGGCACCAGCCCTCTGGATTTCTGCCTCAGTAGGTCCAACCAATCCCCAAGACCACACTTAGAGAACCACTGCTCTAAAAAATGACCAGACTGACACCCCCTTTCAAGTCTGCACCTGGCCCAGCAGCATGAGAATCCCATAGCATCCCAAATAGTCCTCAAAACGGGTACACAGGCAGTCAGAATGATGCTTTGACCGTGGCAATGATGATTTATAAGCGCAACGCTGATCAAGTCCTATGTCTCAAATGCTTCGAGATTGGGAAGGTGGAGGGGGAAAGGGTGGGGTCCATAGTGACAGGACTTGGGTTATGGGCTTTCTCCCACCAAGCTGAGCTCAAAGGAGTTCTGCTATATAGAAGCCCCAGCCTCTGGGGCTTTTCACTCCTCTGATATTTTCACTCCAGGAATGGGAGGGTGACGTCCCTAAAGGTGGGGCTGGGGATGTTGTCATCCACAGTCAAGATGCCAGCACTGGGCCATCTTTGTTATATACCTGGGGACTTTCAACTTTTTTGCTTGATTTTATATATAAATCAGCATTTATATATAAAATTGATTGATTTATATTGATTTTATATATATATACACACACACACACAGTTTGCTTGATAATATATATAAAATATAAATATATATATATATTTAAGAAATATATATATATATATGTATATATATATAGAGAGAGAATTTATTTTTTTTAAGTGATCTCTACACCCAACATGGGGCTTGAACTCACAACCCGAAGATCAACAGTTGCACGCTTGGGGCGCCTGGGTGGCTCAGTGGGTTAAGCCTCTTCCTTCAGCTCAGGTCACGGTCTCAGAGCCCCATGTTGGGCTCTCTGCTCAGCGGGGAGCCTGCTTCCCCCTCTCTCTCTGCCTGCCTCTCTGCCTACTTGTGATCTCTCCCTCTCTGTCACATAAATAAATAAAATCTTAAAAAAAAAAAAAAAAGTTGCACGCCCCACTGACTGAGCCAGCCAGGTCCCCCGGCTTGATAATATATATATTTTAATATTTTATTTATTCATTTTTGAGAGAGAGAGTGCACAAGTGGGAAGAAGCAGAGGGAGAAGGAAAGAGAGAATCTTAAGCAGGCTACAGGCCTAGCATGGCTCATCTCACAACTCTGAGATCATGACCTGAGTCAAAATCAAGAGTTGATTCTCAACCGACTGAGCCACCAGGTGCCCCCCTACTTGATAATATTTTTAACCATAGGTGTAGGTAGTTATAAAGGATGTATTGCAAATATTGATATCTTGTTTTAAAAATGTGCTTAAATGAATGTAGTGAAGTCTAAATATCATAGCAATTTGATAATGTTATCTATTTTAAAAATAAACTAAAAACTCTTACTGACAATGTTGAATTTTACCTGAGCCCTGTGCTACCGGAAAAAAGCAATGGTTAAGAAATTCTCGAATCCTTTCGTATTCTGGAAAGGACTTACTTCAAAGAAACAGTCCCATTTGACTGAGGTAGGACTCATGGCTTCCCCCTTAGTTTCCCTCTAATGAGGCATGGCGCAGACACTCCAAATGTGCACTCCTTGACTTCTCAGTGGTTAGTCCAATTGCTGGGCACTCTGATCAATCAGAACAAAATGCTTGTTAACCAAACTTTGGCTAAGCTTCTCTTCTTCCTCTAGGGTCCTCAAGAATGACCCACCCTCAGTCAGAGCCAGTTTACAATTCCTCCTTAACGACCCCTCCAGAGAACAGGCCTCAGGGAAAAACAATCTCTCAACTGCTCTAAGACCTACCATCTGGATATTGGGTTAGACCACTCCTGTTCATCCCTCCTCCCCATCCCCATTCTTTCTAGCCTTCTTTACTCCTCCCCATAAAAGCAAACCTTTTTTGCCTAACAGAGGGGACCTTCTGGTCAGAGCCCTCCCCCTAGGACTATAGTTCTCCCCTCCGCCCACCCTGCCCCCAATAATCCTTTCAAATAACTTCTCTCCTTACTAAATCCCGATTTGTTTTTCATTTACCTTATATGCAACATTCTTTTTCCTTCTTGAACTTCTATTTCCATTCAGCTGCTTTGGAGTTAATCCCAGCATAATATATTTTCATACTTGGCAGTATTTTCTGGAGCAGCCAATCATACCTTTCTGTCACAAAATTATGTACATAAATTTGATCTTGTTAACTCTAAAAAGGTGTTCTGTGACCCTTAGAGTTCTAGGTGTTCATTTTCCCCTTCTAAATGAGATATTGTTGCAAGCGTTTTCAGTACAAAGTGATCAAATACGTAGCATTTCATTACAGGAGAGAGCCTCTTTAAACGTGAAAAGTAAGTTTTCATTAGAAGCGCCATTGAAAATATGTCTCTTAAGAAGGTAGGTTAAGCCAGTTATTTTTCCCATAAGTTTGTAGGTCCAGGGATGACTTTTAATTTTCCAAGAACGAGACAGAGTTGGGGCCTTTTGTAAGCCCTGATAAACATTGTCCACATAAAAAGCAGATAGAAGTGGAAGGAGGTTGTTTATTCTGTCAGTGTCTCTCAGTTCTTTTAATTCCTGATAATTACCTATTCTCAAAAAAGTATATTTTAAATGACCTATTAGCTGACAACATGATTAAATCCTCCTTGGATCACAGGGAAAGTAAATCAGAAACCATCTGACTTGCCCACTTCTCAGCAATAACTCATATTTAGGAGTGGGTTTCTTGCCTTCTCCTCAGCAATAACCCATATTTAAGAACTGCCTTCTTGTTTTTCCTCCCTGGACACTTCTTTTAGTTCCCCAGGTAAAGCAGCAGGGGCAAGATTCAGCATGAGTGTGTGCATGAGACTTTCCTTTGTAAAGCTGGAAACTCGTTATAAAAGGAGAGCTCGTTATAAAAGGGGAGAAGAAGGCTGAACCTCAAGGACTCCAGGCTTGAACTCAGGTCCAGCCCCATGGGAGTAGAGGATCTGGATACTTCGTCCCTGAAAACCCTCCTTGCTCGCAGAGTTATAGCTCTCATAAAATGTCCATGTCTGAAGACCTTCTGTCCTCTTCCCTACCACTCTCTGCCCTACCGCTGTCGCCTCCTAAGAAGCTCTGGGACCTGCACCATCCTCTCTACCACACTGATCCCCAGGCTCTTACCTTGCCTGAATGTCCACCATCACCCCAGATCCCTCTTTCTCCAGACCTAACCCATTCCTCCCTGCTCTGCAGCCAGAGGGAGCTTCCCCAAATGCAAATGAACCAGTTTGGGATTAAACTCCTCCTAGCTCCCCAAAGCCATCAGAAGTCTGAGTAGAAGGACTTCATCTCTCTAATGGCCTCGTCTTTTGTCCTGCTTCCCTCAAATCTGTATTCCAGTCGGAAGTAGCAGATTCCTGGATGCAGGTACTCCTGGCCTTCTGGGTACCTTTGCAATGCCCTCTGCTTGCAAGAGGGAGCTAGGAGGACTCAGACTGCTTTGGTAAGGATCTTTGTTTGGACCTTAGCTGTTTCTTCTTAATTTCTTTGAGTGTCAATTTCCTTAACTGTAAGAAATAATAATAGTACATATTTCACAGGGTTCTTGTGCAGATTACATATGTATGTTGCCTGGCACACAGCGGTGCTCACATAATAAATGTGAACTGTTTATTATTGTGCTTGTTATTATGCACGTCGTAGTGGATTATCTGCTACCCAGCCAGACCTCGAGCAACTGGAGATTGAAGGACTGTGTTTATTCTGCGTATCCCAGGGCTGAGCCCACAGTAGGAACTTAACACTTAGGAAAAAAAATATTGAAAACGGATAATGAAAGACAAGCGCCGAAGGAGCAAACCTGACTTTAAAAATCTTTCTTTAGTGCCCCTCCTGCACAGTATTTCTCTGAATCCCCATGACAGAGAGGAGGTAGGGACTATTAATCCCCATTCTGCAAATGTGGGTGTGTCTTCTGTAAACCATTCCGCGTTTAGCCTCACGCAGCTCGTAGGAGGCCACATCCCGACCCAGGGAGAGGGGTGGATTGGGGTTGGAGGGACACACATGGGAACGGGACACGGGAGACACGCTCCGCTGGGGTTGGTTTAAAAATTCTCACTGGTCGGCTCTGCTCCCGCACAAACCACACCCCTTTAGGGGTCCCCGCCCCCTCTGCTGCCCTGCACCTATCCGCCGCGAGCCAGGCTCCTGGCCAATCAGAAGAAGCGTTAGGCGGGCGCTGCGGTTCGGGCAGCCAATGGGCAGGCAGCCGGAGCGGGGCTTGCCCGGGCATGTGGGAGCTGCGGGCTGCTTGGACACCACGTGCGGGCCGGAGGACTCGCGCGGCGCCTCAGGTGATCTGGGGGACCCTGCTGGGGTCGGCGGGCTCGGGAGGGCTGGCGAGGCGTCTCCGCGGCCCCGGGGTCCGCGCGCGGTGTCCGCCTCCGGCCTTCGGTGAGGGGCGCCCGGGGCCCGGCCGAGCGGCTCTCGGGGCCGCGGGTGTGCAGGCCCGGCCCCGGGTGCCGCCTGTGCCGCGTCCCCGCCCTGCTCTAGGTTCTGGGGGCTGCGGGGGCGGTTCTGGGCGCTGGGCGCTGGGGCTCGGCCTGGCAGGCTCGGCCCCGCCGCTGCGGCCAGCGAGTGACCACCGCCCGAGTCCCTGCCGGGCTGAGGCCCGGCCTCCCCCGCGGCGCTCCTCGGGGAACGCGGGCGGCAGGGGGGATCGTGCGGGGCTCCCGGGCTCTCCTTGCCTTGCCCAGAACTTCGAGGGGCTCGGGGGGATCTCAGCGAGCCCGGCTTTCTCAAATTCGGGCGCTAGTTAGTACCACGGCTCGGGGATGGGGTCGCGCGCTCTGCAGAATACAGCTTCTCAGATCCCGTTCCCCAAAATGGCAGTTAGGACGGCGGGGGGTGGGGTAGGCCCGAGGATCGGCATTTTAAACAGACGTTCTAACTGCTTTAGGGGAAGCCCCAAACCTAGTTCCACCCTCGGTTTTAATAAACCCTCGTTTTGTGGTCAGGGGATGGTGACTTGATCCAGGCCATCTAGCTTTTAGTGCCAGGGCACTAGAAGTGGGCCTACAACCGCCTGCCGCCTTCCCGATCAGCCAGCCGGTGGGTAGCCCTGCCACCGCCGGAGACTGTGACTTCGTGGCCCCTTTGGGGCCTTTGCTCTGGGGACTTTGCTGCTGGGGTCCTTGCCTTAGGCCACAAACCCTGCAGGAAGGCCCAGTGGCTGCTGATCCCCGAGGAGATGGTTCTGGGCTAGAGGGAGATTTGAGTGTGTCAAATCTCAAATATTTGAGCCAAACTTCTCTCCCACCTCCCCGAACTCCCACCTGGGGCCCGTGGGGCAGGCATGTCCTAGATAATTAATTATTGGTTCTGAGGTGTCTGCAGGGTCAGGGCCTGTAGAAGAGGACTTGCTTTCATCTCTTGAAACCGGAGGCCACTTTTTCGCAGGGAACTTAATTTCTGGCTTTGAAATCTTGCCAGCAGGGCCAGGGAGGCCACCGACCCTGCTCCTGGGCTCAGCTCCTGACCTGCAGGGCCCGGAGCCCTCTCAGAGAAGGGAAGGGGCCCCGTTCTCCCCATTGCTGGGCTGAGGCAAATCGAGGCTCTGTATTCATCAGCTCTAATATGTGACCTGCTGAGACGAGGTTGTTGATTATAGTTCCGCGCACTTTTACAAGGGAGAAGGCTTCTTGGGGAGTGGATGAGCGAGCCAGAGGGAGGATGAGTCAGGATGGGTCACCGTGCCTCAGCCTGGCATCACCGAGTAGCACTCCTCCCCACGCCTCTTCATCTCCGCCCGTGCTGGCCCGATTCATCTCCAGAGCTCTTCCTGGTAGTAGGGATCCCGTTCCCCATCAGTCCCTGGATTATGCCCAGACTTTCACCGCCTTCCAGAAGCAGTGATCTGTGTTCCCTCCACCCTGTCCCCTTGGTGCCCTGGGACGCCCTCAGTGGATCAGAGACCAGCCTGGGGATACCCGCTCAAGGGCTTAGGGTAGGACCACCAAGGTGTGTGGTGGCCTTCGCAGAGTGGGGACAGAAGGTTAAGTGGTAAGAAGGGGAGAGGGACAGTTCCTCCGGCCGTGACCCACCTTGTGCTTTGCACCCCAGTGGCATCAGGCTTCTCGGGGGCCCTCTTCCTCAGCCCTGGGTTCCTTTTCTTTCCGGCCTTTGCCCCTCACGTGGCCACCAGTTGGTGTCCCTGGGAGCTGAAGGGTTACTGAGTCTTCTTCACAGAGATTTAATCTCTTCCAGCCAGCCTCCCAGAATCGTCCTCCAGCCTGTCCTGCTTCCCTAGCACTTCTGACCCAGCGCTGCACACACCCTGTGCTTTGTTTCTGTCACTCTGTGCTCAGCCCCTGGCACACTGGCGCAGGGCGGGTTAAAGGCTTGTCCCGCGGGGCTTCCCGGAGGGTGTGGGGCTTCCCGGAGGGTGTAGACAGGGCGGAGGTGTGTGAGGGGGAAGGCCTGTGGGTTGGGAGGGGCAGCGAGTCCGGGGCCGAGGCAGCTTTGGCCTGGGAAGAGCTGGTTACCGACCTGAGGAGAGTCTTACCCTCCCTGGGGGAGAGGGAGCAGGTAGTTATTGAGCCCCTACTGTGTGTAATGTCTGCAGAGCGCGCACGCGTGTGTTGTGGGATCTCGTCTTCCGAAGGAAAGGTGGTAGTAGGGCCATTTCTCATGCAAGGAAGCAGAAGCTCAGCAGGTCAGGTAACTTCTAGAGAGCTGTGTTAAACCCTGCTCTGCCTACTGGGACTCCTGGTTTTCTGGTCTGTTTAAACACGTGCCGGCCGACTTAGCAAGTGAGCGAAGCTTTCCAAGCATGGCCCCTCGCTCTTGGGCGGCCGCTGGCCTCGATGCGTGCGATTTGCAAACCCACCCAGATTTCGGACATTTCCAGTGTTCAGTGATGGAGGGACCTGCACACACTCCCTTCTTGGTTTCTCCTTTCTGAGAGCTGAGCCGGTTTACCAGCGTCCCCCTGCCTGCAGTCTGTGGTGACTTAGCCACGTTCCCGGCTGCTGAAAACTGTTTGTAGATGCTGTTGTGTTGAGTGAAGTAGAAAGTCGCTTAATACATTGCCTTATTTTGGTCAGTGCATACCAAAAATACAACTATTGTGAGCCCCTTGTGAATTTTTTTCTCCAGTTTCCGGGTCTGTCCTTTCACAAAGGATTCTTTGTTTTATAAAAAACTGGAATTGGGTTGTCCGGCCGCCTCAGAAGAGCGTGTGACTCCTGATCTCGGGGTCATGAGTTCGAGCCCCACGCTGGGTGTAGGTATTACTTAAATTTTAAAAACTTAAAAATCGGATTTTGTGTGTGTGTCTGTGTGTATGGATATGCACACACACACTCTGGTTCTGTGCCCTTTATTTTCCTATATCTGTACCTCTCTAAAACTTGTTGATTCTTGTGCTCCTGGAGGTAAGCTGTGGCTTGGAGGCTGAGACCGTGGATTCTGGGTTCGTGTCAGCTCTTGTGTCTTCCGACCTGAGCAGGCTACTTAACCTCTGTGCTCACTTGTGAGATGAGGATAATCATATTTGTTCAGGTTTTGGGCGTATTTAGTGATTCCGTGTAAACAGCGATTTGCCCCGGGGGGTTGACTGAGTGCGTTGATGACTCAGCGGGGTCCTGCACTCAGTGTGGGAGCCCGAGACAAAGCACAGGGCTCTAGGGCAGCACGGCAGTGAGCGCGGCAGGCAGGGGCAGAGCTGGGGCGGGCCGGGCACACCTCTCACCCAACCCCTCTGCCCTGTGTGTTCTCTCTGCAGAGCGCCGCCCTGCTGGCAGATCACCCCCCCAGGCCTCCTTGCCCCCGAGCGCTGAGCCGATTGGGATGGTACCCCGGGAAGGCCCTGAGTCTGCGCAGTGCCTGTGCCCTCCCCTGGCTAGCCTGCAGGCCAGGGATGTGCTTCGGAGGAAGCACAAGAGGAAGAGCCGACAGCACCAGCGATTCATGGCCCGGAAGGCGCTGCTGCAGGAGCAGGGGCTGCTGGACATGTCCCCAGAGCCGCAGTCCTCCCCACCGCCCGCGCCGTCGGTGGCACTGCCAGGCACTGAAGCCACCAGCAGCGGGACGCAGCGTCCAAGGAACGAGTCGGGAGGTGCCTCACGGAGCAGAAAGCCCACCCCCAGGGAATCCGCAGGGCCCTGGCCCAGCAAGTGCGTGGCTATCGACTGCGAGATGGTGGGCACGGGACCCCGAGGGCGGGTGAGCGAGCTGGCCCGCTGCTCTGTGGTGAGTTACCATGGTGACGTCCTCTATGACAAGTACGTCCGGCCGGAGATGCCCATTGTGGACTACCGCACCCGCTGGAGTGGCGTCACTCGGCAGCACATGCGCAAGGCCATCCCCTTCCAGGTGGCCCAGAAAGAGGTGAGCGCAGAGGCGGGGGCTCGTGTGGCTGGGGGACGGCCAGGGAAGGGCAGCCCGGGGTGCAGTTTTCTTCGTTCACTAAAATATTTCTCAAGGGCAGAATCATGCATAGGTAAAGGTGAAATTTTCCATTATTCTCAAATAGCGTCCTCATCTATCAGTCGTGTTGGAACATGTATTTTCCAAATAAGTATTACGGCAGAACTGCTTAATGTTTCTGGGTTATTCTCGGGATTTGGTAAATTTGGGAAATACTGGTACACGTGGTCTTGTGTCCTCCCTTTTCACACGAGACGTGGCCTAAGCACGTCTTTCCCAAAGTTTGGAGATGATTTACAAGCGTGTCGCTTGGGAATAGCAGCAGCGGGAAGGGAGGCCTGCAGCAAACCCTCTAGCTCCTTGGTGCCTCCCTTGGCCTGGTTGGTGGGGCTCCGGGAATGGGACCGTGTCCGGTCTGCTCCGACCCAGCCCGTATGGCGTGTGCTTGATCCCTTCCCATGACGTGCTGGTGGGTGGTATGTGGTGGCGTGTGGTGGCGTGTCCCCACCATGGAAGTCTAAGTGGCACCTTCTCCCCCTGCTGTGAAAGCTGGGTTAGTGATAAGCCGGACGTGGCCAGCAGAAGCACCCTGCGGGAGCCCACAGCAGGTGGGGAGAGCCAGGCGTGGCGCTGAGGGCTGGAGGGCGTTGCAGGCCTGGGGCCCTGGACGTGGCCGCCCTGGGGCCCGAGGAGGCTGGCGGGCAGGGAAGAGAGGCACGGACGGTGTACCTGGTGAGCGCTGAGCCAGAGAGCGAAGGTTTCCAGGCTGGGGAGTGGAGTCCTGCACGGGTGAGGGGCAGAGGGACAGAATCCCGGGGAGAGGGCCCGTGTCTGGTGCTGCTCGCGGGCTAATCCCCAGGGCCCGGCGCAGTTCCACGGATGTCAGCCCGCCGGTCTCTATCGATCACCTCTGTGTGCTGAGCCTTCACTGAGCGTCACTAGTCCAGTCAAACACGGTCGCTGGCATTTACGCTGAGCTGACACATGGAGGGCTCTGGGGAGACCGTGCCAGCGCTGAAGGTGTGCTTGGCAAATGGGACGAATCCGCTGCACCGTGGGAGAGAGCCATGGGGTCCTCGTGTCACAGGGGCAGTGGTGGGGGAGGCCTCCTGACGTGGGAGCCGAGCCAGGCCAAGAGAGAGTTGGGTGGGGAGGGGAGGGCTCCCGGGCTGAGAGAGGAGAGCGGGCACCAGTGGGACACAGTCACTTGTGTTGCCTCACTAGCAGACTCACTCCATGCATGACTTCCTCGCGTGCCCAAAGCCACCCCGTGGACAGCGCACATCTACCGGTTAGAGAGCTGACGTGCGCCACGGGGCTTGGCAGGTCGGAGCCCTGGCTTCGGACTCGAGGCAGCGTGGCTGAGTGTGGGGCTCGGGGCTCCCTGCCCCACGCCGCCACCCTTCGCGGGGATCCAGGCCCCGGTGGTCAGGGTGGCAGAACGTGGCCTGGGCCTCCTTGACAGTGGGGCCTTCCCCCCTCCTCTGTCCGCTCACAGATCCTCAAGCTCCTGAAGGGCAAGGTGGTGGTGGGGCACGCGCTCCACAATGACTTCCAGGCCCTCAAGTACGTGCACCCTCGGAGCCACACCCGGGACACCACTTACGTGCCCAGCCTCCTGCAGCAGCCTGGCCTCCACACCCGCACCCGGGTCTCTCTGAAGGACCTGGCCCTGCAGCTGCTACACAAGAAGATCCAGGTGCCTGCGGCGGGCGCAGGGGGCGCAGGGGGCGGGAGCGAGGAGGGGCCCCAGGCAGGGCAGTGGCTGTGCCTCCAGGCTGCTAGTCCTCCCCCGCCCCCACCGCCGCGTCCTGGGGGCCTGGGTAAAGCACGGTATCCCGCACGTACAGGCAGCCCTGGGTGTTTTCTCCACCGACCCTTGTCCCCAGCGGATAGTGACAGCCGGCCACAGGCTTGCGGGCTGGGCTCTTCCAGACCTATCCCCCACGCGGTTCCCAGCTCTGTCCCTGCACGCCGTGCAGAGCCATGGCAGCCTGAGAGCTGGGGCCTTCCTCGGGGCAGCCGGTAACCCTCGCTTTCCCGAGTAGCACCCAGGCTCCGCCCCCACCCCGTCCCGAGCCCCCCACACCCATTCCCAGGGGCCGCGGGCTGACGAGGGCTGTCGCCCGCAGGCCGGCCAGCACGGGCACTCGTCGGTGGAAGACGCCGCGACGGCCATGGAGCTGTACCGGCTGGTGGAGGTGCAGTGGGAGCGGCAGCAGGCCGGCAGCCTCCCGCCCCGCCCCGAGGACCGGGAGCCCGACAGCAGCACGGACATGGAGCAGTACATGGAGGACCAGTACTGGCCCGAGGACCTGGCCCAGGGTGCCTGCGGAGGAGCGGAGGAGCCACAGGACCGAAGGGAGTGAGGCAGGAGAGGCCCCCCGGCGCCTCCGAGGGGGGTGCGGGGAGCATGGGGGGCCAGGAGAGCCCCGGCACGTGGTCCCCGGCAGGGCAGGGTGCGGCTAGCCTGCTACCAGGGTCTGGGGAGTTGGGACCATCTGTCCTCTCGGCTCCCTCTGCCCCGGGGTGTTGGGGGCACTTACCCCCACCCCTGTGGCTTGCTAATGGCACTTTATAGACACTAGGAAAATGTCCGGTGGGCAAGGACCCAGCTGGAGGAGGGCGTGTGCCGACGGACCATCCCAGCTGTCACTGGCCTTCCCCGCCCCCCATGTTGTGATGTCTCCTCCCTGGGGTGTCAGCTCAGTGACCTGGGGTGTGGCTGTCTTCTCTTACTGCCCTCTGCCTCTTCCTCCACGGGCGTTGTCAGGTTCAGAGTGAATATGCCCCGAACCTTAGCGTTAAGGCTGCTCCACAGGACATTCCTTTCCTTTCTCTCCAAACTAGACCTCGGGCTAGCGCCACAGTAGGGGGTCGGTGCTGGGCTGTGACGGACCAGCAGGGCCCTCTAGGCGCGTGGGGAGCTGGCACCAGGAGTCACCAGGCTCTGTTCCGGGGGCGGGGGGGCAGATAAGCTTTGGGTGGAGACACTGGCATATTAATTTTGACCCAACTCAGGCACGAGGCTCTCTTAAGCACAAGCCTGAGAAACGAGACAGCAGTTTGAGTTCTGGGACCCCTGTGCAAGGCCACCAGTGAAGGGGGGCCGAGTGCGTGTCCATGGGGTGAGGCCAGGCAGGGGCAGCCGTGTCCACACTCGGGCTGGTGTCCCCTCAGGCCCTTTGATCCACAGTCATTGTGGTCATTGGGTTTCCTGCAACTCTCTAGATATGTTCTGTCAGGATCTCATCTGCCACCCCTCTTTCCTTCTTTCCCAAGGGGCAATTTGGGAGTATTGAGGTTAAGCAAGAGCTCAGGTCCACACTGACCTTTGAGCCCCATCTTTGCTTGCCACTTAAGAGCTTTAGACCTTGAGCAAATATGTGACCTCACCCTTGAGCCCGTTTCCTCCTCTGTAAAATGGGGAAGATGCCGCAGCCTACCTCATAGGGTTGTCCTGGGGATCGGGTGCTGAGTGCTCAGCACGGTGCCTGGCTCCCTTTCAGCCTCTTCTGGGTAACACCCGCGCCTGCCCTGGGCTTGAGCGGGGCTGTCCTCGCTTGGCTGCTCCAGCAGGGGTGGGCCGAGGACACAGCGTGGAGGTGCCGGGTCCTCACGGCTCCCCGCGGCTGGGTGACCAGTGTAGACTCAGCGGCCCTCCTCCGCGTGCAGGAAGTGACAGTGGTCATTATGTCGGTCCGACCCAAGCAGCGGGGCCAGGAACTGAGAGACGCTGCTGGAACCACACTGCTTCCAGGTTGCCTGGCCCCGGTTCCCTCCCTGTCTGTGGGGCAGGGAGCGGCTGGGGCGCTGACCTCTGCTGGCCTGGCCCCCGCGCTTTGTTCTGGAGTCCTTCAAAGTCTGTAGCTGGTGCCAAACTCCCAGCCCAGCCGGGCCGCAGTCCCGGCTCTTTGGGCTACAGGTTGAAGGTAGATGGCTGGTTAGCAGTGGGAAAACGTACTGGGTTTAAAATCAGCTTTGTTGTAAAACCATTTGTTCTGGAATAAAACTCAATTAGAAAAGTGGGTGAAGTGGCCTTTTCTGAATTCTCAGGCTGGAGTGGAGGATGGCTGGGTGGAGGGATCGGGGGTGGGGGGGTGGTTGCCAGGCACGGAGTCTTGACCCGGGTGGTGCCGGGCACAGAGCCTTGCTGCGTGCTTTGGCCTTTGAAGTGGTGGGGGGGGGGGTTCAAGATGATGCTTTGGGATGTGACAACATTCTAGAGCTACAGAATTCATGTCGTTTATTAAGTTTTATAACTGCCTTACTGTAGAGCACAAAGATTGTTTCTCCTGAAGCTATGTCCTTGTTTTTCAAGAAAATGTTTAGTTCTCATTGTGATAAAATCCACAGAACATGCCAGGGACCATCTTAACCATTTCTAAGTGGTGTTAAGTATATCTACATTGTCGTGCAGCCGATCTCCTGAGTTTTTTTCATCTCGCAAAACTAAAGCTGCTCGTTAAACACTAACTCCCCACTCCCTCCAGCCCCTGGCCACCACCGTTCTACTTTCTGTCTCTCTGAATTTGACTAGATACCCCACATAAGTAGAATCATACGGTATTTGTCTTTGCGATTGGCTTATTTCACTTAGCGGATGGCCCTCGAAGTGTATTCATGCTTAATATGTGTCAGAATTTCCTTCCTTTTTAAGCCTAAACAAGCATTTGGACGCATAGACCACATTTTGTTGATCTCAGTGAACACTCAGGTTACCGCCCCCGCTTGGCTGAGTAATGTGGCTGTGAACGTGGGTGTACAGTATCTTTGGAAATCTGCTTTCGGTTCCCACAGGTATAGGCCCAGAAGTGAGATCGCGGGGCCATACGTGGTGGTTCTGTGTTGTAAGTTTTGGAGGAACCGCCGTACTGGCTCCCACAGCGGCTGCACGGGTTTGCGTTCCCACCAGCAGCCCGTAAGCTTTCCAACTGCTCCATATCCTCCGCCACACTTGTTATGTGGTTTGGTTTGGTTTGGTTTTTTTGGTAGGGTATCCTAGAGGGTGTGGGGTGATACCTCGTTCTGGTTTTAATTTGCATTTCCCTAACGAGTAGAGATTTTAAACCTCTTTTTGCATGTTTTTGATATAGAATTCATTTTTCGCTCTTTAGGTCTTTTTAAAAATGTATCCCATTAGCGATTCTGCATGATCCACATGAAATTGCTGACATTTGCCTGAGACGCTTCTACCTGCCACCCAGGATTGGGAAATTCACTGGTGTGCATTTTGGAGCACAGGCCCAGCTGAGACAGACGGACAGGAATTCAAAGGTCAGGGTGCCTGTAGGGAGCGGGGTGACGCACTGTTACGCATCAGCCACCTGGCCTGTGTCCTGTGCCTGGGGCCACACAGTGGCAGCCCCTGTACCTTGCACAGTCACAAGTGTGCCAACTGAGACAGGACGTGTGTCTTCTAAGGCCGAGAGGTTTGCCCCGAGTGACTCGCTTTCCCGCTGTCATCTGACCTGAGATTGCCGGGGTGGTGTGGTCTGGCCAAAGGGTGAACCCGTTAAACCATGGAAGCATCCCTCCTGGGAGCAGCCCCTCCCCAGCCTCCCCTCCCCCTGGCTGGGCTCAGAGCTTCCTCCCCTGGGCTTTCACACTGCCTGTGTCTAACCTCAGTGCACACGATACCTGCGAAAAAATTCCGCAGGACCCAGGCACGGCTCCAGGTGCTGGGGGCCTTGCAGCAAACCAAACAAGTGGGAGCGGGAACAGTAAATGAACAAGTAAAATACACAGTATTTCCGCCGGCACTAATTATTCCTACAGAAGAAATCCAGAAGGGAGAGGAGGAGGTACAGTTTTAAATAGAGGCCAGAAAAGGCCTCGGGAGGCCCGAGGGGGAAGGAGCAAACTGGGTAGATGACCCGGAGGCAGAGCTTTTCGAGATGGGATAGCACAGGCCCAGCACAGGCCTGGGGACCGGACAAAGCCAGTGCGGTGGGAGGAGGTGAGAGGTGGTGAGGCGTGGAGAGGGGCTGACCTTTGCAGCAGGACCGAAGACGGAGACCTGATCCTGCCTTCCTGGCTCTATGGCCCAGAACGGGAGGCCCCCGGGGGCAGCGGAGAGGAGCATCTGGGAGGACGAACCATGTGAATACACTGAGGCCTCGGGTTTAGGTGTAAACAGCGATGCAAGATGAGGTTGGAAAGGCTGGCGGAGCAGGTGATAGGGTCTTGGAAACTGCACGGGAGTTGAGGTTTGCTTTTTTTTGGACAACAGGAAACTACCATTGGTTCTCGAGCAAAGCGCTGTCCCAAACAGTGCCAGAGATTAGATGTGGGGAAACGAAATCTGTTCGGATTTGAAGGACAGTGTGGAGCAGGGCATGAAGGTGGAGGCGGGAAGACCCGGGAGCTGATGGGCCGGTGGGGACGGGGCCAAGGGGAACTGCGGGGCGGGGGACCACAGAGCAGGCTCCGGACCGCGGGACAAAGAACAGGAGGGGGCGGGCGTGTGTTCCGTCTGGGACGCGAGGTGGCCAGCAGGGTGAAGGGCTGAGATGCGGGGGTTCTATGGGGGTTGTAGAAGCAGAAACCTCATCATTGAATCTTTAGGGGGTTACTTTTTCAATGCACTTTCACATAAAGTAACACATTCTGCTTCATCTTCTCCCTAAATCAGGGCCACGATCCTTTATGCATTTGAAAAACAAAAAGCCCCCAAACAGTCTGAAGTCAAGCAAAAGTTGCTCATTCATGATGGGAACCCAAAATAATCTCCTATCTCAAACTCGAACCCATTGAACGACAACCATGAGCTATGCCTTACCATTTAGGCGTATTTCAGGACTTCATTTTATTTTTGAGGTCTGCTACAGTCACACGTCACTTGGGGAAAACACCAGGGACCTGGGGAAATTCCTTTCCAAGCCACAAACCTTGGTGACATCTGGGGGCAATCAGATGCCACTGCTCAAAGCTTATTCTCGTGGGTCTGGGGCAGGAGGCAAGAATCTCGCTGCCAGTCCATGGTGACGACTTCCTCACTGAAAGCTGGTTCTGTTTTTGTCTCAGCTGTAACTCGTTCATCTATTCAGTAAAGACGCAGTGCTCTCTCTGTTGCCAGGCGCGGTTGTAAGAGGTCAGATTCTAGCTTGGGAGGGAATGTAGTTCCTAGGGAGTGCGGCCGGGCTGGTGGGCACTCCTTCCGGGCTTGCTTTTCCTTGTCCTCGAACAGTGTCAGCCCAACTAAAGGCAGAGCCCATTGAGGGCAGACGGATGGTGGGTTCTGAGACACCCCCAAAGCACTGGCAACTCTAGGGGCTCCCTCCCAGCCTCCTCGCCTTCCTTGGGTGGGGGGTGGGCTAGCCCCATTCGCATCCAACCTTCTCATGCCCTCCCTATTAAGAGCCGCAGTGTCCCAAGAGCCAGCTCCCCCTGCCCCCATAAGAGCCGTCCCTGAGTGTCAAGCTGGTAGTGGTCCCGGAAGCGGTGGGACATTCTGTGGTCCCCGATCCTGGGGATGTTTATTCGCCGGGTAGACGGAGGGTGAGAAAGGGAAGGAAGGTGTGGCAAGCCGCTGGCTTCTCATCGGCCCATCTGAGAGGAGGAGGGCTCTGTGAACTTGGTGGGGGGGGCAGCGGGCAGGGGCAAAGGCGAGCTGTGAGGACAGGGAGGCTGCCAGCAGCCCGAGGAGCTGGAGCAGCCCAGCCCACGTGCCCGGCCTCTGGCCCCTGACTTCGCCCGATAAACCAGAAACTGAAACAGGGTCGGGATTCCCGGCGTGAAGTCAGAGATGAGTCACAGCTCGGAGGGAGTAGCGGAGAAGTGGCACCAGAGAGGGAGACGTGAGCTGAGGGCAGCGGAGGCGGGCAGGTGAGTGGGAGCAGGGACGGTGGTGGAGGTGGGGGGTGGCCTGCCGGTCCTGAGGACCCCGGGACCGCTGGGCTCCGGAAGCCGGGCGGGGTGGCAAGAGGCCAGCTTTGCCTCTTGCAGGTGGTGTTCATGACAGAGCAGAGGGCACAGGCTGGCAGCGTGGTGGCCGAGGACACCTAGGGCCGTGGTTGGCCCTTGGGTAATGCCCCCCCGCCTCCCCTGTCCAGCACGTCGGAGGGTCCCGCTGAAGCATGGCGAGCCACCCCGAGGTGGTAGCCATAGACTGCGAGATGGTGGGGCTGGGGCCCGGCCAGGGGAGCGGCTTGGCTCGCTGCAGCCTCGTGGACCTCCACGGCACGGTGCTCTACGACAAGTTCATCCGGCCCGAGGGGGAGATCACGGATTACAGGACGCGGTTCAGCGGGATCACGCCTCAGGACATGAAGGCGGCCACACCGTTCGCCGTGGCCAGGCAGGAGGTGAGTAGAGGGCCGTCCGCTGGCCAGGCCGGACCCCCGCCCACACACATCCACGTACACACTTCCCCGGCACCTTCCCTGGGCGCCAGCTCTGTGACCTGTGACCCCAGATGCGGCAGGTTCCCCCCGCCTCTGTGGGAGGGAGCTCTGGGACATCCCTGCAAAGGCCTCCTGCCCTCAGACAGCCTTAGACTCACGTCTGGGAGCGGCCTTCAGGGCCTCCGGTCCGCCCTGCTGGCCCTGTGATGGGGGAACCGGGTCTCACCGGAGGTTCCCCACGGCGGGATTCTTTTCTCTACCCTGGCTGCCCCTGGTCAGCCCCTTGGTAGGGGGCTCCTGGGCTCGGAGCACAGGCCCAGAGCCCCTGGACCGAGGGGAAAGCTTGCGCCCGGACCCACGGTAGGCCTTCCATCAGCTCGAGGTCAGTATGTGGCCCCGAGATTTCCCACCCTCCCGGTTCACCTGGTTGTGATAACTTGTTCAGGTCCCAGTTTCTGTTTCTGTTTCTCCAAGCCACTAGATGGAAAGCAAACTCAACCTCTCTAGCGCCAGTTTTAGTCAATTCTGGAAGGTTAGAAGGGCAAGTAAATTCATGAGTCTCTAGGCCACCAGGCTTGGGGGGGAGTCCCCGAGGAGCACAGAGGACCGAGGTCTGTCCCAGGTGCACACACCGCACCCGGGCTCCGGGCGCTGGAGAGAAACACAAAACATAAGCGATACTAGTTCCTGTTTCCTGAGCACTGGCGGTCCGGAGCTCGCCCCCACCTCACGGGACAGCCGCCGGGGGGGTTCTCAGGAGCTGTGAACTCCAGATCTAACAGGGCCAGTCTTGAGTCCTGGCTGGTGCTCTGGTGCCGAGCTGAGTTACCTCGGGCAAGTTACTGGGGCAGCCTCTCTGTGCACCCAGCTTCCCACGCCTGTAAGAGAAACTGGGTGGAAGAACAGTGGTTTCATAGGATTATCGTGAGGATGGAGAGAGTGTCTGTTTAAGGACTCCAGAAATGTTAGCTGTTACGGTCTATCGTCTGTGAGCCCCACATCACAGATGCGGAAATGGAGGCCCACTCGAACCAAGTGTATTGGTTTGCTGGGGCCACCGTAGCGAAGTCCTGCAGACTGGGGGCTCAAACAGCAGAAGTGTATTGTCCCACTGACGTGGAGGCTGGACGTCCGAGCTCAGGGCGTGGGCAGGCTTGCTTCCTCCTGCGGCCGCGTGGGAGAGTGGACCCCCGCGTCTCTCTCCCGGCGTCTGGGGTCGGCTGGCTGTCCTGGGTGTGGCTTGGCTCTCAGAAGCATCGCCCCAGTCTCTGCCTTCATGTTTGCGTGGTTTCGCCTTGTGTGCCTGCTTTGTGCCCCTGGAGCCCGTTTATAAGGACAGCCGTCCTGTTGCATTAGGGCCCTGATGGCCTCCACCGGTAACGTCTGCAATGACTTGGTTTCAAGTAAGTCACATTTTGAGGTACTGGGGGTTAGGATTTCAACATATGAATCGGGGTGGGGGGCACACAATTCAACCCATAGCACTGAGTGATTCGCAAAGGTTCACATAATGGAAGGTGGTCAGGACTGGGAACCCGGGCCCAGATCTCTAGGGCTCTGTGTCCGACAGGGGGCCGCCGTGCCACATGCGGCTGTGAGCACCCCAAAATGACTGGTCCGAACCATGATGTGCTGTAAACGTAAAATGCACACGGGATTGCAAAGACTCGTATTACACAATTCATAAAATAGCTCAATAGTTTTTTACATCACTGACATGTTAAAATGATAGTATTTTGGAATATTAGGTTCAATGAAACATTAAAACTAACTTCCCCTATTTTTACCTTTTTGAATATGACGATTAGGTGATTTAAAATTACACGTGGCTCACGTTACATGTGCACTGGACGGCACTGTCCTCTAGGTACTAAGAGGAGGCCAGGGAGCCCCGAGTCATCGGCGTGGCCCTGGAAAGACTCCATGCAGCTGGTGGTATTTGCAAGGGGTGGGCACCCCAGTGGGCCAGCGAGAGCCATGGAAGATTCTTGAGCAAGAGCATGGCAGGATCAAACCCAAGTTTTGAGAAGACTAGAACGGGGGTGCTGTGGAGGATAGCTGGTAGTGAGGAAAGAGATGCCAATGGGGGCGAGTCAGAGCCCTGGGGAGGCACCAGCAGACAGAGGACTGGGAAGAAAAAAAATGTCAGGATGGAGGCAGCCACAGGGGAGTCACCAAGCAGGGGAGGGCAACATAAGGGAGAGGTAGATTGGCTGTTCAGGGGTCAATGGGAGGCCCAG
Organism: Potos flavus; assembly: GCA_028534135.1. Classification (NCBI taxonomy): domain Eukaryota; kingdom Metazoa; phylum Chordata; class Mammalia; order Carnivora; family Procyonidae; genus Potos; species Potos flavus. The sequence goes on along the minus strand of CM052896.1, from coordinate 5,433,457 downwards.
GGACATGGCAGGAGCTCCCCACACTCAGATCCCCATTGAGAAGTCAGGTGGACTACGTGTCCCCATTCTTTCCTCCTCCTCCTCTCCCCCCGACCCCACCTCGCTGGCCAAGCGGCAGGAAGGACAGGAGAGCTCAGAGCAGTGGGAGAGGAGGCAGCAGGGAAATGCCGCTCGCATCCCCTGGCCTGGACACGCAGCCAAGTCCCTGCGTGCCTTTGAGCACCGGCCTGGGCGTCGGGCTGCCTAGGTCCCCGTCCAGGTTCGGTGCGGAATGCTTCGGATCTCAGCTGCCGATTGTGCCAGGCCCCAGGCTTCCCGTGTGTAGCTCGGAGCCCTGCCCAGAGCAGGTGCTGAGCAGCCGTTCAGAGAAGGGGCCAAGACCCATAGGCCTGGCAGACCTTTGAACCACACCTGGGCTTTACATTTCCGGCTCCGTCACTCACTGGTTTGTGTGACCTTTGGCAAGTTCTCGAACCTTTCTGAACCTGTTTGCTCATCAGTGACGGGCTGCCGATGCCTCCTCCCTGGCCTCCCATCGGTTGCATGGAGTGCCGTGGCCTGTAGCCCGGCGCACAGTGCCAGGCCCCCAGCTGATGGTCGGTCACCAACTGTGCCCATGGAGGAAGAAACCAGATGATAGGTCTGAGTCCCCTTTCTGACTTCCCTTGAGAACCGCGGTCGTAGATCCCGGCTCTCATTTTCTGCCTGAACAGCAGGTATGCTGTGCCAGAGAAACTCTCCCAGGCCTGGCTCAGATCACAGCCTCCCCATACCACTGTTCAAATACCTCCCATGGCTCCCCCTTGCCCAAGGTCCCCCAGCACAATGCTCGTGGACCTCCGCACCCTACCGACCTGCCTTTTCTGCTTGCTTTCATAGCTCAGCCACCACGCAGCCACACCCCTACTCTCCCCTGGCCCCCAGCCCTGCCCCTAGATCTGCCACCACGCCACCCTGCCCACCATCCCCACCTCCGCGCGTGGGGCCTCTAGTTCTCTTGCTAGGGCCCCTGTACTTTAAATCTTGCCTGTCTGCACACCTGGTCTGCCTAGCTCCACGCTGCTGCCGTGTTTATTCTGCCCCCAGACTGGATGGTGTGCTTTGCACACAGAAGGTACCCTGAGAATGTTTGTGGGATCGGAGTCAAATTGATTTTCACAAAATACCGGAGTTCCGGCCGCTGCGTGGAACAAAATTGCCTCCGCCCTCATGCCGGCCTTGGCTGCCGAGAGGCAGTGGTGCACACCCAGCCTGGGGCCGGAGGGCAAGCATACTGTCGTTAGACGTGCGTGGACGTGGGTCTGTGTCCTCTGGCTTGTTGCTGAACTTCTCTGCGCCCTTCGGTAGGAGCGTCTGGGCCACGGGGGCGGGGGGGGGAGGGGAGTGAAGCAGGGCATGTGTATCCAGCATCGTAGCCTGGCTCTGTTCTAAGCATTTGCCATGCACCCCGCCCCCCCGCGCCTTTGCTCCCCACAGTAGTCCTGGGAAGTAGTTAACCAGCATCGCTGCCCCATTTTACAGGTGAGCAAACTGAGGCGCAGGGCTGAGCAGGCTGTCCCAGGAAGGCGGAGAGCAGAGACCCAGATTCTGGCTCCAGAATTTGCTCTGGGATATTCGGATCCCGTGATGAACGTGTATGAACGTGCTGTCTGAATGCTAGGTGACCGGCGTATGTGAGGGACACGGTCAGGCACAGTGTGTGTTTGAAGATGTACAAGGCAGCGGCTGTCCTTTGTTTTCATGAACAAGGACACAGAGGCAGCTCGATCCCACTCTGTTGCCCTTATGTTCTAACCCCAAAGTCAGAGATCAGGCTCACGGGTCCCAGGATGTGCTGGGTTGGGGGGCTCCCAAAGGGGAGAAGCCTATCAGCCATTTGTCAGACCCCCTAGGGCTGGGTGACACCGCTCAGGTGAGCCTAGGGCTCGCCAGGCCTTGGTTTCATGCAGACAGCTTTCAAACGCTGCTCACCAACCTGTGTCTCAACCTGTGTCTTCCGGGAGCGGCAAGTGGGCCTGGCTCGTGGTGAGCCACAGACGAGCTCGTGGTGAGCCACAGACGAGCCCGTGGCAGCCAGCAGGGCTCTGGGGAGCCACGAAACCCCACCCAGTGCACTGAGATTGTGCATGGGATCCCACCACTCCCTTCTTTATTTTTATTTTTTGTCATGTGGCTATATTACTTTTACAGTGGGGACTTACTGCCTGTTATCTTCTGGTTTTTTGTTGTTGTTGTTGTTTTAATTTTATTTATTTATTTGAGAGAGAGAAAGTGAGAGTGAGCATGAGAGGAGAGAAGGTCAGAGGGAGAAGCAGACTCCCTGCGGAGCTGGGAGCCCGATGTGGGACTTGATCCCAGGACTCCGGAATCATGACCTGAGCTGAAGGCAGTCGCTTAACCAACTGAGCCACCCAGGCGCCCGCCTGTTATCTTCTGAAACCTCTGGGTCTGACCATCATCTAGAGCGGCAGTTCGCAGCACGGAGTGATTTTGCCCCCCAAGGGATGTTTAGCAGTATCTGGAGACATTTCCGGTTGTCATAAATGGGGCAGGGGGCCTGCTACTGACATCTGGTGGGGAGAGAACAGAGATGGGGCTAAATCATCCTATAAAGCACAGGACAGCCCCTCCCCCAGCCGCACACACACCAAAGAAGCATCGATAGTGCCCAAGTTGAGAAGCTTGGTCTATAGAGCCCCACAAATCAGGCTGTCGGCACAGGAGAGAACCCATGAGGAGACATGTCCAGAGAGGGGCAGTGACTTGCTTAAGGACACACAGCAAGCTGCTCAACTCGGTGTTGAGATTCTGGGCTCTTATCTGGCAGGTTAATGCTGTTTGGGTTTTTTTTTTTTCTAACAGTAATTTTTAATCGCTTATAGTTTTATTTTTGTAAGTTAATGCTCTCTTAATGTTAACTCAGTCTGTTGGGTAGCATCTACCCAAGATTGGGATCGGGGAGGGATAATTTCATTTTTCATTGGCCAAACAAACCAACTGATTCCCATGAAGCCCCCCAGTTTAGGAGGGAAACGCAGCAGAAGGGAGGCCTCCTACGGCTGTTTCCAGTACAGCCGCCCTTGCTGGGCCAAGTGCCCTGCTGGGGCCCCGCCACTGGGCCGGTGTCTCTGGGCCTGGCCAGACGGAGGAGGATGACCGCACCATCCAGGGTTTCCCCAGCAGAAGCAGCCTTGCGGGATGCAGGCACAAGCTGGGAGAGCGGCGCAGGGGATGGGAGGAACGGGGGGACCAGGGCCATTCCGGAAGGTGACAGGAGGGCCTGGCCCTATGGATTTTTAACAAGGGCCCCAGGTGATTTTTCTGATCAGGCACGTCTGGGAAATACTTGGAACGAGAGTGGGAATGCAGCGGTGTCCCTGGCCGTCGCCCCCCGCCATGGGACACGGGCACGCGCTGCTCTGTGCCCCCCTTTCCCGGTCAGGAAGATGGTATGATGATTCCAGCCTCGCAGGGCCCCGCTCTGCTTCAGGAAGTCCTCGCCGAGAGCTGGCACGGGTCCAGCACCGCTCTCGCTCGACACGACTACCGCTGAGCTAGGTTCCAGCAGGCGGCGACGAGGACAACGGTAACGACAGGGACGGGGTCAGGCAGATCCGGACACCTCACTGCCGCTCTCAAGTCACCAGCTGTGGCCCCTGGGTGGGCCTCCACCTCTCTGGCCCCCGGCCCCCTCCTCTGTGGCAGGGAAATTGGACTCCTCGGGCTGCGAGGTGCCCGGGTGAGGTGAGGAGAGTCCCTGGCCCAGGGCCAGCGACGAGAGCGGATGGGTGACTGTGTCCCTCCTCCTCCCCACTCGGCCCTCCAGGAATCTGAGACTCTGCCCCCGTGTCCGACACACCTGCCTCCTGACGCCGAGTCAGGGCAGGTCCCGCGGCCGAAGCAGGTCACGGCCCTGAGGGCCCGCCAGCTGGCGCCTTCCCGTGCCGGGGCTCCGGCAGGCCCCCCGCCTCCCTCCCCAGCCCTGCCTCGGAGGCCGCTGGAGCCTCACCTCCCACCTGGGGAAGCCCACACGTGGTCTTTGACCCGAGAGCACACAGCGAGGGCCCGCCGTCTCTCCCTGCCCAGGGCCCGGCATCCTGGGCCTGAGAAGTTGCTGGCATCTCCCTGCCAAATAGTCTTCTCTCTTCCCGGCTTCCTCTTGCTTCTGTTTGTTGGACAACGTATCTGCGTATTTTATGTGTCTCATCATGAGTCCCCCGCATCGGACCCTCGGGCTCCAGAAGCGACTAGGTTCCCAGGAAGCCACCTCCCAGTGACTCGGTCCTCTTGTGCCTGGGACCCATGGCTGCCGTTTCTGGGATGGCAGACGGTCCCTCAGGGCTCCGTGTGACCTGGGCCCGAGGCAGCTCCTCGTTGGGGGCAAACAGGCCACATTGTTCGGGAATGTTAAAGGATGTCAGCGAGAAAGGGCGCGTGACCCCCGGCCGCCCAGCACGGCCCTGCGCTTTCCTCCACATGCAGGACTTGAGCCGCTGCTGAGGCCGTGTGCCCTCAGCACTCACGTGAGCCCTGGGGCAGTGGCAGCGGCAGCCCGAATCCCAGATGCCCGGGGCTTCCCCGGGTGGCGCCTCAGCCCACCCCGGTGTCCACCCGCCCAGCCCAGCTCCTCTCCTCAAGCGAGCCTCCCCAGTCCCCAGGCTGGCTGTGGGCTCTGTCCGGCGGTGGCCCGACAGCCGACAAACCACGGGAACGGGGGAGGGGGTGATGGGCAGGCTGGCGACACTGCCCGCTGGCGGTAGATGGACAGACCTCACGGGCAGGTCGCCTCGTGTGTCCGAGCCTTGGCTTCCCCTTCTGTAGAGTGGCCGCAGCGATCGTGTGGTGGCCAAGGGAGAGCACGGAATGCCCACGTGACGTCCCAGGAAGCCACTAGAAGCAGAAGCAGGGCACGGGAGGGTGTTAGCCATGTAAGAAGTCTCCCCCAGGCACAGAAGGCAGGGCAGACGCTATTGGAGAGGTGTCCCAAGGGGGCCCTGAGCCCCGAGCTCCCCCTCCAGCGGGGGTCTCATACCGCTCCGCCCAAGGTCCCCCTCGCGTCCTGTCTGATGGCAGCCAAGGCAAAGGAAGGGGACGGGCCCATGCGGCCCGAGGTAGGAGGCTGTCCACAGGGCCACCACGGGAAAGGAGTGAGGATGGAGGCAAGATGGCGGGCTTGGGCGCGTGTGAGGGTGCCTCAGGGGTTGCTCCCCCCAAGCTCGGCTGCGCGGCCGGCGGAGGCCTGGAGCAGGCCTGCTCTTTCTGAGCGGGGCGGTGACGAGCTGCCTGCTGGCTTTGAAGGCTCGCTCTGCCACGAAGTCACTAACGGCTGTGTGACTGTCCCAGTTACCTAATGGTGCTTAGCAAATCACCTCCAAACATAGTGGTTCACACGAGGTCCATATTTACAGTGCTCGTGCGTCTGCAATCTGGACGGGGCTTGGCGCTGGGGCCCCTCGGCTCTCCGCCTCCCTGTGGTCTCTCCAGCAGGTGGCTTCGGGGTAGCTCGGGGCTGCCGGGGGACTGGCCGCCCGAGAGGTCGGAAGTCACACAGGCTGGCCCATATTCATTCGAGGCAAGGGCGACTGAGCTCCGTCTTTGGAAAGCGGAGGTGCCAAGGGATCCGCAAACTTACTTTAAAATCCGCAGAGTAATCCGGGGGCAAATTATTTCTCTTTCTCGGTCTTTAGTTTTTCTCCTCTGCAAACCGTCAGTCAAGGACAGGCCTCTCTCCTAGTTGTTAGCTTCTTACGGTTCTGCTGTCACGAACCCATAAGCCGAGTGGTTTGAGGCACCACGGACGTGTTGGCTCGCCCTTCCTCAGGTCAGGAGTCTGGCACGGGCCCTGACGGCCGAAATCGAGGTGTGGGCAGGGCTGCGATCCTTTCTGGAAGCTCTGCGGGAGGGTATATTTCGTTGCCTTTTCCAGCTTCTAGAGGCCGCCGTGTCCTTGCCGCCCGGCCCCTTCCTCCCTCGGTCCAGGCCTGCAGCTGCCTGTCAAGTCCTCAGGGCAAGTCACTGACCTCCACGTACGAGGCCCTCGTGATGCCGTGGGGCCCCCGCGGGCCGTGCGGGCGATCTCCCTTCCTCGGGGGTCGTCTCTACCTGAAGCCCGTCTTCAACTTTAGCTCGCCTCTGCCAGGCAAGGCGTCTGCGTCTTCGGGGGGTCGCTATGCCGCCTGCCACGGTAGGGTTGTTGAGAGGATTAGATGACCTAACGTGACGTACTCAGCCTGGCCCGTGGGACACGCTCAGCCACGTCCACTGCTCTTCCCCGTGGGAGCCACTGAAGGAGTCAGGGATGTGCGTTTGGCCCGGACCGCGACCACGGAGCATGAGAAGGGGACCGTCCAATGTCCCCATTTTATAGGCAATAGGTTGGAAGCCCAGAGAGGGGGGACAATTGGCTCAAAGTCCCACAGCAAGTCGCAGAGGGGCTGCTTCGTGCGGGTGGCCCCAGGCCCAGGAGGAGGACCCTGCGTGAGGCGCGGGCTGCGTGTCTTCCTGGCCAGATCCTGCAGCTCCTGAGAGGCAAGCTGGTGGTGGGTCACGACCTGAAACACGACTTCCAGGCGCTGAAGGAGAACGTGGGCAACTACTCCGTCCACGACACGTCTACCGACGAGCTGCTGCTGCGGGAGGCCAACCTGCTGTCCCACAAGCAGGCCTCCCTCCGGGTGCTCAGCGAGCGTCTCCTCGGGCGGCGCATCCAGGTGAGACCCCCACCCAGCTTTCTGGGGCCCCGGCGCCCCCCAGCCCCCCGCGAGGCTCTCACATTCCCCGGGGGCTCCAGAACCTCCACATTTGGCCCCGAAGATGTTCTGCCCCCCCCCCACTCTCCCCCCCAGGTCCTGAGAGACTGTGGGCTCGCCAGCAAGAAGGGGGTGCTGGCTCCGGGCGTCCCCGGCCCCCAGCCCCAGACAAGCACCAGAGTGCGGGAGGCTTATTCAAGAGGTGACCCCAGGACGCGCCGGGAGAGCGAGGATGAGAGGCGGGGAAGGGAAGGCACCCAATAAAGGCTTCATTTGCGTGCTTTTAAACTCAAGTCAGTTACTCCGTGGATAACCGATAACCCAGTGCGGGCCTCTGAGAAATCCCGCAGACCTCAGATTTACGCAGGGAGCTGGGGTACTGACAGCTCCCCTCAGGCATGGCTGCTGCTCCCGGGGCCCCCACCCCTCAGCGCCTGTCACCTCCAGCAAGCCCCGGGCAAAGGCGCCCGGGTGCTGGTGCTCGGGAGATCACCAAGGTGGGCCACACACTAGCAGTCGCAGCTCTACGTGGGGGCCTGCCCTGGTCAACAGATGCTTACCACCACCCACTCTGGGCCGGGCTGGACGGGGCGCTGGAGACGCACAGCTGAGCAGGGCTGGGCCTCACGCTTGAGCAACTCTTGGTGGAAGGGAGGGTGGCCCACTAGCCGGAAAGGGTGAAGGGTGGGTGGGCAAGGAGGAGGGCAGGTGTGCACGTGTCCGAAGGGTGAGTCTTAGTGGAGGGGGCGGGGAGGGGAGAGTAGGAGCCCCAGCCTGAGGGGTGAGGCACCGCTTGGCCGGGCCACCAGGAATTGTGTAGGTCCCAGGGAAGGGGCCTGAATTTGGGCCCCTCTTTTAGCCTCGGGCCCACAAGGACCAAGGACGGAATGGTCAGCACGTGCATTCACTGAGTTGGCACTTTAGAAACATCGTTTTGACCTATTTTTTTAGTATGGGCCCGCGCCCCAGAGCTCCTTATGTGTCTGACAGCAAGTCTGTGATCCCCCGCCCGGAGGGCACGGGCTCGGCTCTCCGGAGGCTGGAAGTTGTGCCTGGCCACACCTGGGCCTAGGGCCCCAGCTCCGGGGCTGACAGCTGAAGCCAGGCCTGCTCCAGCCACCTGCTGAGTCCAAGGGCGTCAGAAGCCTGGGGAGACTTGGGGCGCCTGGGTGGCTCAGTTGTTAACCCTCCACACCCCTCCTTGCACGTGTGTTTACAGAACAGCCGCTTCGGACACAGCTCGGTGGAGGACGCCAGGGCAACAATGGAGCTCTTCAGGCTCTCCCAGCGAATTCGAGCCCGCTGAGGGCTGCCCACGTGCGGGAGCGGGGCTGGAGCTCCGTTCGGCCCCTTCCGCCCGAACGTCCCCAGGGTCTTCATCTCTTCAAGACAGCAACCCCCTTGCTTTTGGAAAATGCGTCTTTAGTAATAAAATAGCTCTATATATTTTCTACTCCATCATTGGATGGATACTCCTCTTGCCTTTCTCCGAGCCGGGTAAGGGTGATGGGCCCCAGGCTGCGGGATGCCTAGAGGACCGTCAAGACCGAGCTGGAACGGGGCTGGGGTAGGGGGCTGGGGGTGTCGGTTTCTCGAATAATCTTGACTCCTGTGCATCCAAGGAGAAGCTGGAGGAATCTAGGTAGCAAGTAACTAAACCCTCTCTTTTCCCGAGGCAGTGGGACCCGGCTGAGAGGTCCCTTCATGCCATCTTCAAGTGGGTGCCACGGCTCTGAGGCCGAGGTACGGAGGATGTGCTGACCTTCGGCCAGTCATCCCGCCTCCTGTAAAATGAGGAAGCAAAGGTCGTGGATTTTGAAGTCAGAACTAGGTTAGAGTCTTGGTTCTGCCATTTAGTAGCTAGAGGGAGTTACTGAACTCCGTTCTCCCTCTGTTTCTCCATCTGTAAAACGGGAACTTCTTTTTTTAAAAGATTTTATTTATTTCAGAGAGAGAGAGCGCGAGAAAGCACAAGCAGGGGGAGCAGCAAAGGGAGAGGGAGAAGCAGGCTCTCCCCTGAGCAGGGAGCCCAATGAAGGACTCAATCCCAAGACCCTGGGATTATGACCTGAGCCGAAATCAGATGCTTCACCGACTGAGCCAGCCAGACGCCCCTAAAGTGGGGAATTCTAACAATTCATGGGGTTCTTGTCGCACACAAAGCCCCTAGCACCACACCTATCAGAGTGTAAACACCCAGCAAACCTCAGTAACGGGCGGTCACCGTCTGCGTCCCTCGCTGATCGAGGAGACCCCGGGGAGAGCAGCTGCGCTCGGCCGCGGCAGCCGGGCCTCGGAAGGAAGGGCGCGCAGAGCGTGTGGGGAGGAGCGTCCGCAGCAGAGCAGTGACTGCTCGTCGGAATCAGCTGTAGACTTTTGTTTAACCGTGCCCGGTGCCTCTAAACCAGATTTACTGTGTGGGGTGGGGGGGACGAGGGGGAGGCGAGGAGGCAGGTGATGCTGATCAGACCCTCCATGTGGGATTCCGAGGCCTAGGACCATTGAGTCACCTGAGATGTTTTTTAAGCAACCCCAGGCCCTAAGCACAGTGCTCTCACACTGGGCCCAGCATCAGCCTCACCTGGAGGTGGCTGGACCCCACCCCCAGAACTGCCAACGCAGCGGGTCTGGAGTGGAGCCCCAGAATCTGCATTTCCTACAAGGTCCCCGTTGATCCCGCTGCTGCTGGTCCCGATCATGCTTCGAGAGCCACAGCGAAGCATCAGCTGATGGTTGAGAGCCCCTGGCTTACGGTCCGAGGACCACCAGGGTAGACTCCTGCTGCCGGCCCAGCCGTGCCCCCTGCCATCTCCCTCAGCCACCTGCTCATGCAGAGAGAGGTCCACAGCGCTGAAGAACGTGCCCTAAATAGCCCTACTACATAGATGAGGGACTCGAGGTGAGACTAAGGACCCAAGGGATTCAAATCGAGGACCCTCCGACCCCAAACTTAAGAGCTCTTCCCTCAGACCGCATATTATCATCGCAGCCCCTCCTGTTTGCACACTGACCTCTGGGAACCTGGGAGCTCCGTCCCTCCCAGGTCCCGGAGAGCAGGGAGGGGCAGCCTGCTCCTTCAGGGTGCTCTCCTGCCCCATCGCCCACGGGACTTTCAGGGCTGTGACCTGGCCCTCTGCGGCTGCCCTGCCTGGCTGACACTGGCCACCAGGTGGCGCCCTTGGGCCATCTGTTGGTCCCGGGGACCTGGAAGGCGGGACCCGCCCGGGGAACACTTAGGAGGCATGAGGTGTGAGGGGCTGTGTCTTTAAAAATCGCTAGGGGGCTGCAGCAGGGACCCGCCTGGAAGGTGAGCCCCAGCTCAGACTCCCAGACCTTGAAAGGACGGGTGAACCCGGGATTCCCACCCAGAGCAAAGGCGTTCCCCGAGGAAGTCCCTAACCCAGCTTCCCGCTTCCCACTATGGTGCTTGGGTGCCCCCACTGGGGAGGTGCCCACCCTACCTCCCAGGTGGGCGCTGAGCTGAGGGTCAGGACCCCGGGGCGGGGGCCTGTGCTGGGCCCTGGCCCCACCTTCCGTACAGTCAGTGGAGAGCGCCGGCTTCAGTCAGGCTGACTCGGCTCGCGTGTCTCAGCTCTGAGATAGCAGGTGCCGCACCCACCAACTGGGCCGCGAAGAGGATGGAGGGCCCATACGCAGGGTGCCCGGCCCCAGCTGGTGCGGGGTAGGGACCCACAAATGGCGCCCGGCCCTACTGATCATAATAAAAATAAAGGCCTGCCTCTGGGCTGCGCCGCAGGACTCCCGGCCCATCTGGGTCCCAGCACAACCGGAGCTGTGGCCTGCAAGTGCTGGTGTCCTCGACAAGGTTATAAAGTGCGGAGGACAGGAAGGTGATGTTTGCTGAGTGGCTGCTTTGGGACGAGGTCTGTCGTCTACGGCAGACCTGCTCCCAGCGGCCCAGACCTGGCAAAGGCCCAGGAGCCCCGCTCTTACCCAGCGGCTACACTCGGCCTTGCACAACTTCCACCTCAGTCTCCTCATCTGTAAAATGGGAGTATTAGTCCCAATTCCCACAGCTGTCGTGGGAGCAGATGGCGCCAGGGAAGGGAAACCGCCCGCAATCTGTCCCAGCCTATACAGGCTGCAGGTGAACTCTCCTTGCCCGGGGAGGCCACCTCCTCCCTGCTCCCCTGTCCTCAGTCCTGGCAGGGGCAGGTCGGGCTCCACCCCAGGCGCACGGGGAGAAGGCCGAGCTGGGCTTAGCATTGCCTTGGCTTCTGCTCTCTCCTTCCCGAGCCCTTCAGCAGCCCCACTTGGCTCCCCCTGGTTGGTTTCCAATCCCCCACCTCCCAACCCTGCCCCACCTTCCTTTAGACCCACCGCTGCTGACATTGTCCCCTGTGTGTCACCCTCCTGGACCGGGGGTGGGGGGGTGCCCTTCCTCACTTTGTCCCTTCTATCTCCAATCGCAGGGCACCTGCCCTGGGTGCCCTTCCCAGACCCTAAATACCCCAGGGGACTATCTCTGCTCCAGGGCAGGAAGGCCAGGAGAGGGGCTCTGCTGTCCCGGGTGGGAAGACCCAGTGTCTGGAGACCTGGATGGATCCCAGCCTAACGGCAGCTCAAGGAAGGCGGAGGAGGGGCCGGCAGTGGTGGGGGTTTCTAGCAGGTGGAAACTATCTGGCACCCCAGCCGGGGGGCTCGTGACGTACGGTCTCTCCCGACCCCATGGGAAGGTCCTGCCGCCGCCTCCTGCCCCAGGTGGGCCTACAGGGTGAGCCTAGAGAAGAAGGGTGGACCTGGGCAGGGCCTCTTTTCCAACGCTCACAGGCGTAAATGCGTAAGGGACCGGAAATAAAGGAGTGACTCGGGCCCGACGCGCCGTGCAGAACTGGCAATGCCTGCCCAGCCGGACAGGTGCCACTCGGCCTCAGCTGGTTGTGACCCTGCAGAAATGCTGCCCAGCGGAAACAGCTTCAGGCCGGTGTCTGGCCCGCGGGCCACCAGTGTGAGACCTGAGCTCTAGTCCACCTCCCACCTGACCCCTTTCAACCCGGGGCCTGGATATGTCCCAAGGCAGAGACCTCACTGTCTCGGAAGCACTCCGGGGGGGGCGCTGGTTTATAAGTGCGGGGCTCGCCCCACGGAAGCTCCCACCCAGGATAAATCCAATCCCACTCGTACGTTGTGACCTGTCACCCACCGGTCACCCACCCACCACCTATCATTTTCATGCCTCTCACCTCTACCCCGAGTCTTGGACTTTCTAGGTTCAATGCCCCCAATTTCCTCAATGGTTTCGCCTTTGGTGGAGCCACTCCCATTTCCCCTCTGCCCCCCCCACCGCGCCCACCTACCACCCGACCTGCCCGTCCCTTCTCTGCCTGCTCCCCTCGGCCCCATTCTCGGGGAACTCTCAGATGGGGGACAGGTGCGAAGGGGACGAAGACTGCACTGGGACAAGCGAACGAGCGGCACCCTCCAGCCAGGGCTGGCTTTGGAAAGCCCTGTACGCTCACGCAGATCTGGCAGAAAGAACGGAGGCACCGAGGATGGGGTCACTTTTAGCACCTAACCCCGAGGCACCGAGGAAAGTTTGGAGGCGGCTGGGAAGGACAATCTCGGAATGGCCCTGCTTCACCGAGTGTACCCGAGTCACCTCGGACTCCGGCCTATTTGTTTGCTGCGGGAGTGAGGGGATTGGAGAGCCCTCCAGCCCTCCTGAAACCCCTCGGCCTTCCGGCCCTCCTTCGCCCAGCCCGGCCCGGCCTGAGGGGAGGAAAGAGCTTCTATTCAGGGAAAGCGTTCTCTGGGCCGGCCTGCTGTCTTCAGGCACTTGCCCAGACCCTGCTCCCCACCAAAGGCCCCGTGCACAGGCCCTCTGTCTTGGAGGGTCAGGAGCCAGCCCAGGGTGGTTCCAAGAGCGGTAAGAAGGCTGCCCGCTTCCTGCCCCGCGTGCTGCGGGCTGGGCCGGGCTCCGCCGCCAAGAGGCTTACTCACTCGTGGAACAATTTCTCCTCTATATGGAAAGAACATATGTTTTTCCTGCCGGGGGAAGCGAGGGTTGGAGGAGCTTTGCTGAGACGTGTAGGAAAAGGCAAACGTTGGCCCGGCCCCAGGACCCTGATTTCCAGCCACGTGCTGTGTGTTTGGTGGCAGAACCCGCCGGCCTCTGTTCCCAGGTGCAAGGGGAGGAGGCCGGGGGGATGTTGGTCAGGGCCTCGGTTTTAGGACATTGAGCCAGTCCCTTGCCCAGGGCTGGATGTCCTCATCTCTTTTTTCCCGTTCTGTCCTCCAGGGTTGAGGGCTCAGACAGAGGGAGAGGGACCCTGCCAGCCAGTCCCAGCTCAGCAAACCCCCCCCTACCCACCCCCGCCACCGCTATGTCCTCGAACGGGGGCTGCAGCAGCCCCTCTTGGCTGACTCCCACCCAGGACCCTCAGTCCGAAGGAAGAGGTCTGGCCGAGGGGGAGCAGGTAGGGCCGGGCTGCTCAGATCTCCCCGCACCAGGACCACTGGAGTCCAAAGAGAGGAGGCGCAGATTTAAAATAAAAATTCTTCCCATGTGAGCCGGCCTCTTCCCTCTAAGGGACAGGAAAAGGCTGGAAGTGAGACACCAAGGCTGGCGCTCCTCCGCAGAGAGGAAACCCCGGGAGCCCGGACCGCAGGGCCACCCCCGGAAGGGCAGGACCTGGCCGGCAGCAGGCTGGAGGGCAGCCCCGGCTCGCTCGCTTCCGGGCCCGGGTGCTCCTGAGCAGCACCCCTTCCGAGGTTCTCCAATCTGCAGAGAGAATCCCCGCCCGGTGCCAGGCTCAGGGACAGGATGCCAAGCGCCGGGCACAACAGACAGGTGCTCCACGAAAGGTCGCCTTTGAACGAAGATGCATCAGGGCTCCGAGCGGGGGTGGCGGTGCTGGCGAGGGTGGGGGGGACCAGCTGTTTCTGGTCCTGTGGGGCCTGCCCCTTAAGCTATGAAACTCTCCAACGCAATCACTGGGGCTCCTGGGGTCCTGCCAGGGTCTTAGCAGCCTGGGCCGCCGTAACAGAATGCCGCAGCCCGGGTGGCTTCGACAGCAGACCTTAGTCCTCACAGTTCTTCAGGCTGGAAGTCCGAGCCCCAGGCGGCCGCGGAGCTGACCTCTGGGCAGCGCCCTCACCCCGGTCTGCAGCCATCTTCTTGTCGTGTCCTCCCATGCTAGACACAGAGGCCACCTCTCTGGTGTCTCTTCTAAGGACACAGATCTCCTTCCCCAGGCTCCACCCCCATGACCCGACTCCCTCCTAGACGCCCCACCTCCAAACACCATGGCACTGGGGGTGAGGTCAAGGGCGTCCCAGGCACAGGGACGTTACGTGGCCGGAGTCACGCAGAGATGCAGGGCTACGGTCGGGACTTGAATTCATCCCAGGGGAAAAGAGGCTTGGGATTCGTCACCCGTGGAGGAGACCGATAAGCCCCATCTCTTCTCCTTCTAGAGCCGCACAAGCCCCACGCTGCTGTGGAGAGGAAAGTGTCCCAGGACAAGGCAAAAACAGGGTCAGGCCTCAGGGGTCCTGGCCTTCAGCACTGGGCACTGGAAAATGGAATTTAACCAATAGGATTTGCATGTATATTTGCAAGGCTTGCCGTAGCATTTCCCCGTTTAAAAGCCAGCAAAAGGAAAGCCTTGGTCCTACACCCTCGTCCTCTCTCCCCATGAATACCCCTCTCCAGCAACCACTATTCTAATGTCTGAACCTCCATGAGTAGTTTGGCCTGTTCTAGAATGTCATGTAACTGGAATCGAATAGTATATACCCTTTCGCTCACATGGTATTTTTTTTTTTTTAATATTTTATTTATTTGACGGAGAGAGACACACAGAGAGAGAAACACAAGCAGGGGGAGTGGGAGGGGGAGAAGCAGGCTTCCCACTGAGCAGGGAGCCCGATGCGGGGCTTGATCCCAGGACCCTGGGATCACGACCTGAGCCGAAGGCAGACGCCCAACGACTGAGCCCCCCAGGCACCCCTCAGCATCGGATTTTTGAGATTCATTTCCATTTTTGCTTGCATCCACTGTTGATTCCTGCAGGGATAGAAATGTTCTGTAGCACCCAACACAGTTACCACTGACAACATGTAGCTTCTGAGCCCGTGAAATGTGGCTGGTGGGCCTGAGGGACTGTGTCGTTAAATTCTATTTAGGTTTAATTTGTTAAAAATGAAATAACCACGAGTGGTTACTGGCTACTGGCTCCTCCAGTGGACAAAGCAGATAAAATTTAAAAACCACTGAAAGAATGAGGAGGAGACACCAGTCACGCAATGGTAATAGCTAGAAATAGGAATGTACTCCTCTCAGAAATGGGCTGATGGAGCCACAGGGAGTGGCACGTGGTCATAAGACCTTTTACCATGTTTGTCTTTATTTCCTGTGTTGAGCCCCCCCAAAAGATGGATTGTTTTCACTGTTTGATAACAAATAGACATTCTACTATGTACATAACTGATGTCATCCACTGTCCTCATGATTCATGTTTTGGGTGTTAAAAACCATTTTTCCCCTTTGGAACTCAGGGTCAATATTTGGATGATCCATTGGATGGAAGGCAAGACGTAGTAAAGGGCCCTCAGCACCCTCATCACCTACGGTCCCTTGACCCTGGGCTCCTCTCCGGCTACTGCCACACTTGTCCTTCCCCTCCCAGCCAGTACCTGCCCTCGGAGAAGCATGGATTTACCAAGAGTCTTCTCCTTCTCCCTCTCCAACGCACTGGCTTCTGTCCAAAGGGCTTTGCTGGAAGAGCTCTAACCAGCTCTCTCAATGACCTTCAAATGGTCAAATCTGATGGATTGATGGATTTTCAGGGCTCATCCCTGGTGACTCCTTGGCAGCATTTGACAATGTTGGCCACCTCTTCCTGGAACTCTATTTTTTTTAGGACACGAGCCTCTCCTGATTCTTTCCAGCCTGCTACCTACTTCTCTGCCCCCCTTCTCTCTCTGCCCACCCCTTCAAGAGCAGTGTTTCCTTCAGCTCTTCCTCCCCAGCCATGCCCACTTCTCGCTCTGCCTGGTCTCCCTGGACAATATTACTTATGTCTATAACTTCAATTGTCCCGTTAGGTGATGACTCACTAGCCTGTCTCTTAAATTCTAAACCTGTCCAATGGGACTCTCCACGGGCAGGTCAAACCCTGCAGGTCCCCAAATTCTGCAGAGCGCCGTCATTCCCTTTTACCCTTCTTGTGTATTTTTATCTTGCTTTCATGATTCTATTCATCCGTCCATCCATCCATCCATCTATCCATCCAGTTGCGTAAGCCAGAAACCGTGGCTAACCTCACCCCTTCCTTCTCTCTTCCACACCCATGTCCAAACATTCTCCAAATCCTACAGATCTCATTTCCCAAATATCTCCTGCATTCATCGGCATCTTTGTTGCCTTAGCTCATGACTATACCATCACCCTCCCCGGCTGCGTAAATTTTTTTTCACTGGGCCCTTACCTATAGTCTTGCTTAGCTTCACTCCTTACTTCTATTTTTTTTTTTTTTTAAGATTTTATCTATTTATTTGAGAGAGGGAGAGAGTGAGAGCATGGGGAGAAGGACAAGCAGACTCCTCACTGAGTGTGGAGCCTGATGTGGGGCTCGACCCCAGGACTCTGAGATCATGACCTGAGCCGAACGCAGACCCTTAACCAACGAGCCACGCAGGCGCCCCTCTCCAGAAGCTTTCACTCTCGTGTGGCTTGATCCAAGGCTGCAGGAACACTGCTCGCTGACTCCAGCAGCAGCGACAGCGGTCCCACCCGGACCGACCAGAAGCCCTCACTGCCTAGACTCTTGGCACCTCCTAGTTCCTGTTCTTTCCCAGACCTAATTTATGAGTCTTTTTCTTTTCTTTTCTTTTTTTCTTTCAGGTCTGAGTTACCGGATATTCTTCAGATGAGTCCCTTTTCTGTTAAAATTAGCCCAAATCTATTTCTGTTACTTGTAACTGGGGAGATGGCTCCCAAATCCAGACTCATTAATAAGGCAGTGAGTGGCCTCCAGCTTCCCCTACATTCCCTTCAGTCACGGTCTCCCTGAACCAGTCACCCCAGCCTGCAGAGTGACACGCCGTACCCTGAACACGCCACAGCTAGAAAAGTCCTCCTCTTCCTCCCCCTTTGAGTCTCAACTTGTGCCAGCAGCAGGGGTGAAACCTCCCCTGCTGCCCTCTGGCACTCTGCCTACTGTGGGGGCCCTGGTACCCCCGCATCACGTTTTACTGAAACTGCCCCCTTCCATGTCTAACCCTCCAAAGTGGGACTAAGCAAAGCCTGGCACACAGTAGTACTGTGCTCAGTCAATGCCCCTCTAAGCTTGGCTCCTCATCCCCAAAATGGAGATAATGACACCAAGTTTCTTTCTTTCTTTCTTTTTTTAAGATTTTATTCATTTACTTGAGAGAGAGCACGCACAACAGGGCGGTAGAGGCAGAGGGAGAGATAGAAGCAGGCTCCCCACTGAGCAAGGAGCCCAATGTGGGACTCGATCACAGAACCCTGGGATCATGACCTGAGCCAAAGGTAGACGCTTAACCGACTGAGCCACCCAAGTGCCCCGATGCCAAGGTTCTTGCTTACAACCTGCAGAAAACGTCTCTTAAGCACAGATGCTAGAAGGATGCTGGGGAACTTGGAGAATCGCTAGGGAGGGACCAGGCTCGGCTTGCGCTGTGACCAAGAAGGACAGCCAGGGCACAGCCAAGGGCAGGCTGGTCCAGGCACTGTGATACTGGTCCCACTGGATGCTACCGCGGGTCCCAGCAGAGGGAACTCTGGTCTGATCTTGTGTCCGTGTGCCACCTGCTGCTCAGGTTGTGTCCGGTCCCCCTTGCGGGGGCAGGTCAAACATGTACCTGGCTTTTTCAGCTTCTGACTGGGTGTGAGGTCCCATCTCCCACCGAGACTCACACAGTGGGAACATCCTCAAACCTGGGGGGGGAGGGCAGTTCAGGTGCTCAAGGTTTGCCCTCAGTGAAGATGTCCATCGCACAATGCCAGAGGGTTGTAAGGAGGGTTCAATGAGACAATGCATCACCCAGTGATTCTCAAATATTTCCCCTAAAGGGAGAAGGGATGGAAGGGATCCCGGTCAGGAGGTCCAGTCCGGAGCCTCGGGCTGCACGCCGGTGTTATAGTCATTCAACCAGCACTTGCCGTGGGCCGGGAAACACATCACTGAACAGAAGAGGCAAAACCCCTACTTGGTGAATGTATATTCTAGTGTTTATCTTCGAAGCCTCATGTCTTGCTTGAAAGCGAGTGCAGACTTCTGCCTTCTGTTTTGTAATGGGACCATAATAACGCGCCCATACCAAACAGGGCTGGTTTCAATACAGAAGTAATGGCTTCCTGCGAATGGGCTTGTGGCCGCGCTGCTATTTGCCTGAAGATACAGAAACCCATGTCTTTATGCGCCTGTGTTTGGGCAAGTTCCCGCTGATACCGAGAACAAAGCTTAAACCAAGTTTGTGGGAGGGAGGGAAGGGAAGCTGGGGAGCCCGGGCCCCGTGGGAGAGGGGCAGAGGGCGAGAGAGGCTGGAGGGATCTGGGGTCTCGCCAGCCTCTGCTAGGGTCCAGGAACCATCTGGAAGCCCCTCCATCCGCCTGAGGCACCAGAAAGAACCACACGCTCTTTCTCGTAAGGGGTTCATGTAAAGAACGGTCCCAGTTCTCTGGCAACGAGAGCACCTCTGCAGGCCAGCGGTTCGGGGCTGATGGGCAGCTGGCCCCTGGATCAGCGTGCACGCGGACCCCTGCGGTCGTCAGGCGGCTCTGGGGGATGGCGAGCTGTGGGCAGCAGTGGGGAGCCAGGAGCCCGAGGGGCGGGCAGCCTACAGCCAGGACAAGGGGAGGGACCTCCCTTGGCAGCAATGCCAAGAGGGTAGCGGCGGCCCTCGGGTTTGTCAGGGCCAGATGTGGGGTGGGAAGGAGGCCCAGAGGGACCCGCCCACCCCGCGAGCAGCCTGGTTGCCCAGATGGGTGGTTTTGGAGGGCTTTGTGGCCTAAGGAAATTCACTGTCCTTCCCAGGCAAACCGTTGGAGGGATTTATGAAAAACAGATGGTGGTTGGCCTGGGGTGAGGGGATTGGGGCTGAACCGAGCTTTCCCTCCCTTCCCACCCTGGGTCCGTGGCAGACCCAGGAAAGACCCACTGGGGTGAACCCTCACCAGCCCAGCCCGGCTCCAGGAGAGGCCCTCAGATTAGCGCTCCCATGTTTGGTCAGCTCGAATAGCGTCCTCGCAGACTCGCTGCTGCGGTGGGGCATGTGGACAACACAGCGACAAGAGGTAACACGTAGGATGCTCACTGCACGCCCGGCACTGCTCGGGATTCACTGTTCCTCCCCGCAGTCCTCTGGGCAGTGTATGCATTGTCCCCATTTTCACAGGCACGGAGAGGTTAAGTAACTGGCCCCAGATCACAGAGCTCGTAAGTGGGCAGAGTTGGGATTTGAACCCAGGCAGCCGGGTTCAGGATCTTAAACCTTGACTGACATTGGCCTTGCACTTTATACTCAAGGAGAGGGCAGCCAGTATTTTTTTCAGCACCAACGGTCTGACTAGGTGATGTATTATCCCATTCATTTAATCTTCAGGGATATTACTATTGTCATCCCCATTTCACAGATGAAGCTGAGGCTGAGAGTACACCACGGAACTTGGTCAAGGTCATATAGTTACTCCCCGACAAAGTCTGGATCTGAATACAAGTCTGTGTCACTACAAAGCTGAACACATAATAGCGCCTCCATAAACGCTGAGCCCCTCCCCTCTTCTCTGAGTCCAAGAGTCTGTCCTGGACTCCTGTCTGTCCCGGTCTCACTGCAGTGCCCCACCCAGGGGTCCTGCCCAGCGTCCCCGTCTCAGCCAGACCACTTCCTGTTGGTGAGCCAGCGAGAAAAAGCCAGAATGAACGCAGACCTTAGAAGGGGCTGATTGGAGCCTGCGCCGCCCCCTCTCAGCCCACCCGCCTCCTTACGGGGACCTTCGGACAGGAGCCAGGCACAGACAAGGGCCGTATGCATCAGCGGCCGGCGGCCGGCCCCCAGGGCGGGCAGCCAGGTGCCCACAGCCGCAGGAGAGAAGGGCCCCTCTTCTCCCCACTCAAAGGTGGATTGAGGAAGCCTGGCTCCGTGATTTTTCCAAGAAGCTTGTCCAGAGCCAGAGAATGGGAACATCTGTGCCCTGAGCTGTGTTCTGGATGCGGCTCAGGCCACAGTCTGGGGCTGGCGTCAGCTGGAGACGGCCCTGCGTGGAGGAGGTTCTGGCCTGCTGGCCGGCGGGTGGGGCCGGTCTGGCTGGCTGGCCGGCCGATGAGGGCAGCCGCTGGCCTCCACCCCAGGAGCCAGGGAGCCCGGGCCAGGCAGGCGAGCGAGGATAGGGCGGGAGGCTTGGGCGTCAGGGGCCTTCTCCACTGACCGTTTGTGCAAAAGGGCTGGGGAGGCCGTGGCATTCCAGCAGGTGGACCGGCGGCTACAGCTCCTCCTCCCGGCCTCTAGCCCTGAGGCCCCTCCCTTTCGAGACAGGCATTTGTGGGCGCCTCTTAGCTCTTCCATCCGCCTGCCTTCTGGCCAGCTGAGTCTTCCTCTAATTCTTGTTTTCCCATGTGGCATATTTTTAAAAATTTAAATTATATTTTCTTGACAATGTAATATATTTACATGGTTCAGAGTCAAGATGCTATACAAAAGCTATACGGATCTTCCCCGACTTCCGGTGGAGTTATACCCTGATAAAGTCGCCGTAAATTGAGAATATCATATAATGAAAATGCATTTAATACACAGAGCCTACTGAACACCATAGCTTAGCCTCGCTCACCTTACACGTGCTCAGAACACTTACATTATTAGCCTACAGTTAGGCGAAGTCATTCAACACAAAGCCTATTTTATAATAAAGTGCTGACTCCCTCGTGCAATTTAGGGAGCAGTGTCCTGAGAGTGAGGACCAGCATGCCCGTGAGGGCACAGAATGGTTCTCAGCATATCGGCTGCGCACCCCTGTGGTCACGAGCCCGGTGGGAGCGGCGGCATCCGGAGAGAGGATCGTACCCATACTTTAAGAATATCCCTTCTCCAGGGTGCCTGCAGGGCTCAGTGGGTTAAGGCCTCTGCCTTCGGCTCAGGTCACGATCTCAGGGTCCTGGGATCGAGCCCCGCATCGGGCTCTCCGCTCAGTGGGGAGCCTGCTTCCCCTTCTCTCTCTGCCTGCCTCTCTGCCTACTTATGATCTCTCTATGTCAAATAAATAAATAAAATCTTAAAACAAAATATCCCTTTTCCAGGGCCCCTGCGGGGCTCAGTCGGTTAAGTGTCCGACTCTCTATTTTTGGCTCGGGTCGTGAGATCGAGCCCCACCTTGGGCTCCACGCTCAGCAGGGGGTCGGCTTGAGATTCTCCCTCTCCCTCTGCCCCTCCCCCACTCTTTTTCTCTCTGAAATAAATGAATCTAAAAAATATATATATATATTACTTCTACCTGTGGCTGAATCCCCTCTCCTCCTCCCCTTGCTCCCCAACACCAGGTGACTGTTCCATTAGATCCACGTGTGTCCTTCTGGGGTTTTATGCAAATCAAGCATATGCAGATCTACTTCTTTCCTCCCCCTTTAATTAAAAACAACATACTCTACATGATTCTGTATCTTCCTGTTTTTTACTTGATATATCCTGGAGATCTTGCCTTATTATTACTTTTGACAGTATCTTCCTTTTTCCAGCTGTATAGTATTCCATCTCGTGGCTAGTCTATAGTTTCTTAACCAGCCTCCTAAAGAGCACAGGGGTTGTTTCCAGTCTTTCTAACCTTATTTTCAAATGAGATCTTGGGTGGGAGTTTGATTCGTGCCAGGCTGCTTTGGTTAGAGGGGTAGATGAGACTAATACCTTAATGGCCAGCTCCACCACCCCTGCCAGGCCTTAGGAGAACCTCACCAGGACCTCAGCACTCGAGGGAACTGTGTAAGAACAATGGCTTTACAATCTCGATCTGCTTATTTATTTTATTTTTTTAAAAGATTTTTATTTATTCATTTGAGAGAGAGTGAGATCACAAGCAGGGGGGAGGGGCAGAAGGAGAAGCAGGCTCCCCGCTGAGCAGGGAGTCCAAAGCGGGGCTCGACCCCAGGACCCTGGGATCATGACCTGAGCTGAAGGCAGACGCTTAGCCAACTGAGTCCCCCAGGTGCCTCCCATCTGCTTATTTTGTAAGTGAGAAACAGTCTCCGCCCCAGGACAAGGCTGATCCACGGTCACAAGTTACCCTGTGGCAGATCTGGAAATAGAAACCAGGTCTCTGGGGTTCTGACCTCCACACTAGTCCGGTTTCATCCCCAGGGGTAACGGACCAGGCTCTGGGGCCACGTGACTGGGGTCAGAGGCTGAAGTTACCGTGGACCCAGACGTGGACCCCAGGCCTGCCTCTCGTTTACCCTCGGTTTCCATGGTCTCTCCCACTGCTGGGGGTCAGTCCCTCACACCCCCAGCAGAAGGGGCTCTGGGCGCACTAAAGGAAAGATGAGCTACCCAAACAGGGTGAGGGAATTGGGGCTGCTGAGCCGGACCCTTAAATGTTAAGTCAGGAGTGAGCAGGAGCAAGGGAGTCTGGGAGGCCTCCAGCTTCCGAGGCACGTGTAAGCAATTTGTGTCTTTGAAAAGAATCACTGAAGAGTTTGACTACTGCTAAGTGATTGGGAAAACGTATTTCATGAAAGAGAAATATATTTACCGCCCAGCAAAGGCTGAGGGGAGGAGGGTCTGTCGAACCGGGAAGGATTTAACGAAGAAACAGGAGCCTAGGAGGCCAAGAGCAAAACAAGCAGAGAGGATGGATGGAAGCAGAGGGGGGCCAGGTCTCCAAGGCTGCAAGGCTGCGTCTCCAAGATGGGCACAGCCCGGGGACATGGGGAAGAGGCAGCGTTTGGAGGGGACCGGGGTCTCTGGCAGCACCTCGCCCCATCCTGGAGACGAGGAAACGGACTCGGCTGGCACAGGTTTGCGGCAGAGCTGGGGAGGATGCTGCCGCCACCCTTGTCATAAGCGGGGTGCGGCCGGGGAAACGAAGCAGCCTGGGAGCCAAGAAATCCTGGGGCTCTCTTTGACTCTGCCACACACCGGGTGTTTCCAGGCAAGCCACGCCACCTCCCTGGGGGCCAGTGGTATCTTCTCTACGACCAGAGGGTTGGACTGAACGAGGAACCTTTTAAACTTTCTTCTGAGCTCCAAAGTCAGGGGACTGGACCTCACCTTGGAGTTGTGACAAATGGCCCTTAATCACCATTTGCTATCAGCCAGGGAGGGAGGGAGAGTCACCCCCACAAAGCGCAAGCCCTTGGACAGGGAGCACCTCCCGAGTCCATTCCTCTGCAGTGCTCTTGCTGAACCCGGGGACGGCCTGAGATGGGCTTACATGCAAGCCAGACCCAGGCTTACATTCAGTGTGGTTTAGGAAAATAGACGAATGTGAGATTGCTTGCACCCAGACTCGAGGAACGAAAGGTGTCCTAAAAAGCCCATACAATCTTGCTTACGATTTGCCCACCATGGGGTGCCTGGGTGGCTCAGTTGGTTAAGCATCTGCCTTTGGCTCATGATCCCAGGGTCCTGAGATCAAGTCCCACTTTGGGCTCCTTGCTCAGCGGGGAGTCTGCTTCTCCCTCTGCCTGTCTGCCCTGCTCATGTTCTCTCTCTCAAATAAATAAAATCTTTAGAAACAATTAAATAAAAAAGATTTGCCCACCGTGGGGGCACCTTCTGTAAGCCCTCCCCGTCCGCCCAGCCTGCCCCGGTGTGAAGAACTCATGCCTCAGCCCAGTACAGAGACGAGGGGCAGCGGGGAGGGGGGAATGTCCGTCCCCAGCCCCTCACCCACAGCTCTGCTTGCCGGGCCCCTCTGCCCCCGGTGACGCGAAGGATGCTGTGCCGAGGCTTTAGGGCTGGGAGCTCAAGAGGAAGAGGCTGATGGTTCTTTTCTGCCTCCCGGCTACTATATAGGGCCTTTGGTCTCCCTGCACATGCGCACAGAGACACACGCGGTGCACGCCCACAAGCACACACCTTTATTTTGTTTATCTATTTAGAGAGGGAGAGGCGGGGGAGGGGCAGAGGGACAGAGAGCTTCTCAAGCTGACTCCCCGCTGAGCGCAGAGTCCCCGCACCAGGGCTGGATCTCCCGACTCTGAGATCCTGACCTGATCGAAAATCAAGAGTTGGACGCTCAAGTGACTGAGCCACCCAGGTGCCCGAGGCAGAGGTGCCAGCAGGGCCCTTCTGGAGCCCGGGGACAGGACGCTGGGTGTGGGCTGGTGGGGCAGGTGCGACTGGCCAGGCAGGGGGGAGGGGCGCACGGAGATGCCGGTGTGGGTGAGGACAGACATGCCAAACACCTGCGGGGCAGCTTCGGCGCTGGAGGCAAATTTGGGGCAATCAGGATCCGTTGATTTTGAATCAAGGGCTCCGATACTTGGCGAATGGCACAGCCTTTCTAGAATTATTCTCCCGACTTGTTGCCCTTGGCCGTGTTGACTTATTTTATCCTGAACCTCACAGCTGGGTCCTTTGTGGCAGGAAAAGCTGCCACCTGGGGTGACACAGCCCTACCTGGAGGAGGGCAGGTTCGAAGGTGGCGGGGACAGGCCCAGAATAAAGCAACACAGTGGTGACACAGTGGTGACAAGATGCCGTGTGAAGTAGTAACTGTTTGGAATTTCCCCCCCAATGTTTCTCCTCTAGGAAGGGAGACACAAAGCCAGCATTACCCTGAGAGGGAGTGTCACGGAGGAAGCACAGAATAAAAGACTAGAATGCTTGATGTGAAGTTTCAAAGCTCTCATCCAGGGGTTAGTCTGGAAAGGGCTAGGAGGGTGCTTACGAGGGTGAGGATTTTCTGGCCCAGGAGACTGATTAGAAGCTTCTGGTCCACGGAGAAGGAGGGGGTTGGACATGAACAATGGGGTAGTGCCTGGAGGCTGATGTGGGAGGTTTTCTGGGGCATCCCAGGGAGGGGGGGTGCGTGGAGGGACCATAGCACCCCCCCCACCTTTAAGGGCAGGATCTAAGAGAGGAGGACACCTGTAGCTGGGCCTTCGGGAGGTGGTAGGAGCCAGGATGGGTGGGAAGGGGGCAGCAGGGTGGAGATGGCTGGGTAGATTCTGGGGTCTCAGTGGCCCCGAGACAGCCCAGCAGACAGATGCCTTATCATCCGGGAGGGATGGTGCGGGAATGCATGCATATCGTCCTCATGATGCAGGAACCTGGCCAACTTTCTGTAGGTGGGCCTGGAGCGTAACCGGGAGAGGGAGAACCATGGGCCTGACGGCTTTCCAAGTCACGCCAGGGGACTCCACGCTATTGCTCGGACCACCTGCCGGGAGACTCCACCAGCCTCGGGTGCAGCTAGGCCTCCCACGGGGGCCTCCTCCAAGAGGTAGGGGGACGGGAGTGCCTCCCCCAGCCCTGCTCCCTCCCCAGGAAGAGCTGCCCCGTTCCAAAGGAACTATTTGCTGAGAGGCGCCTGCCGGGCTTAAGGGCCAGCTCTCCGAGCCAGCAGCCAGCCTCCAGCCATTCGGGGCTCTGTCATTTTTGCTAATAATAAACCCTGGGGAAAAGCTGCGGCTGGAAAGAGAAACACAGCAAACCCTGAGAATCTGCCTGGGCTTCCCAGAGTTCTTTCAGCCCCCAGTTGCTCGTGGAGGCCTGGAGCCGCCTGGCCTTCTAGTGGGCCCTGGCAGGGGTGGGGTGCAGGGAGATGGGGGGTCACCCTGTCCCCCAGTCTCTTCCCTACCAACCTGCTTGAACTCACCCTGTGACTTCCAGCTGAGGCTTAAAGACAACTCTGGATCCATTTAATAATGCCCCAGAGAGAGGGCTTGGGGAAGGAAAGGCATGGGATTTCCAGCTGTGTGACCCTGGGCAAGGCCTATGCCCTCTCTGGGCTTTAACTCTCCCAACTGTAAAGTAAGAGGTTCGCCCGAGTTTCCAGAGCGGCTCCTTGTCCATGCTTATCTATGAGTCGGTAAATGGTGTCCCCACCCAAGCACATCCTGGATTTGGCTAAGCCGTGCCCGCCCAGCTGCCGTGCCTGTCAGATCTGGAAGAAGTGAGCCTGGGACATAATGCCTGGGGCGGGGAACAGAAGATGGGCAAGGAGGGCAGAGAGGGGTGGACAGACACTCAGAGTTACAAGTAGGCCGTGGGGCCCGGAGGAGACGCTTACTAACTGGATGATCCGGGGCAAGTCACTCAATAGAGCCTCAGTCTTCCCATCTATACAATGGGCTTAATATATACTTGCTGTCAACTACATCAGTAAAACCATGTAAAGGGCTTACGGGAGGGCCTGGCATAGGGCATGCTCAGTACGCGTCCCCCCCACTCTCCCTCACTTCTCAGGGACGAATCAGAAGGCCCCGGCTCTGGTCCTAAGCCCATGCAGGCTAGATCCACTCCAGGTCAGGGGGTGCAAACCCGTGTGTGGTGCCGGTGGCCCCAGATGGGTCTGGTTCTCCTCCACGCTCTTCTCCAGAGGAGACGATGTAGAATTGGCTTCCTTAAGTGTTTGGTGGCGGCTCAGTGTTTCAATTTCGCAGGCAAAGCCCGATTTCCACCTTCTTTTGCAGCATCAGGAGAGCTGAGAACACAGGGCCTGCATTCCCTCGGGAGGGGGCTGGCTGGAGAGGAGCAGCTTCTCCGCGCCTGTCCCTTATGTTGCTTGTAATTCTTCATCTTGGCTTGTTTTTCTATTTTTTCCTTCTTTACATACATAATTTGACATAAGACAGGAATAGGAGCATATCGCATATGCTCGGTTTCTCCTCCAGCGGGCTCGCCTTCCCGCCCGCTCACGGGAGCGCCCCCCTCCCCATCCAGGGAGCCCCCACACCATCCACCTGCTACACAGCCTTCAGCCTGTTCCACATGCTCTCAAGTCGTATTTTGACAAATGTGCCCGTATAGACGCACGTTTGTAGGGGGCATCTGTAGATGTTTTTCCCTGTTTCATAAATATGAGGTTATGTTATGGAGGCGTTTCTGCATCGAGCTTTTCGACCATCCCCCCCACAGGTGCATCCTGTTCCCCCAAGTTGGCCTCGGTCCCCCTTTACTAATTTCATTCCCTTGGTGGCTCCTGTAGGCATCTCCACGGACTCCCCATTGTCTAGATCAGTGGGGCTCACAAACCGGGGACCACGGGTCAGGAGGAGGAGCCCTGGATCCAGCTGACCGCCTTACGCTAGAGCAGGGGTCTGCGCGCTTTCCTCTAAACTTTAAAAAACACGATAAAGACTAGACTTTTCATTTTGGGGTATTCATCTCGGCTTCTTAGAGCAACTGCCACAAGTTAGCATAAGCGCAGTGGCTTGGGCACTCAGAACGTGTTCTCTTGCAGTTCTGGGGAATACGGGTCTGAATCAAGGAGGCAGGAGGGCTGGGCTCTCTCTGCAGGCGGTGGGGGGGGGGGGTTGCCTTGCCCCTCTTAGCTCCTGGCAGCCCTGGGCTTGTGGCCACTGACCCCCAATCTCCACCTCCTTCTGGGCGTCCAGATTTCTCCTTCCTGCCCGTCGGATTTAGGGCCTACCCTCAGTCCAGGGTGATTTCCATCTCTAGGTCCTTAAGTCATTACCTCTGCAGAGGCCCTCGTTCCAAAGAAGGTCACTCTCTGCGGTTCAGAGGAGGTATGAATTTGGGGGGATCACTCTTCAGCTCACACTGGTTCTCTTCCAAATCTTCCTTTTTTTTTTTTTTTTAATAGTCTCTTTGTTCAATGTGTTAATCTACTAAGCGTATTTGTTTGCTGTCTCTTTCAGGTCTGTGTCTGTTCCTTGGTGTTCTTGCGGCCCCAGGCCCTTGACCAGCACCCACGGGGAATCGTATCTTACCATCTTTGAACATTCTTTAAACTCCGTTTTGGCAGGACTCCTTTTGCCTCTGAGAACCCCAGGCTGCCTGGAGTTTGAGGAGCATTCACCCAGAATAACTGCACCTGCCCCCTGCTGCAGAACCCCTCCCACCAGGCCAACTGACTGGTGGGCACTAATTTTGATACTTTCTTAGGCTGCGAGTGGCGGCCCCTCAGAGATCACGTATCTCTGGGCCTCAACCCACCAGAAGAGCAGACTTGACATTTTCATTTCTCCTGTGGAGACTTTTTAAAAAAAGATCCAAAACTCACGTGGAGGCCGATATGCACCTTGCAGCGGGGGGGGCATGAGTTTCCCTCGTCTCCCTCTGCTCTGCGGCTGCAGACCACGTGGTCCTGGCTTTATGGATCTTGGCTCCAACTCCTTCCCTTGTGCCATCCCAAAGCCTCATTTCCTGACCCTAGTAGACGAAAAGATTGACCTCCAGAGTGCCATGCTCTAGTGTCCCTTTCACTTCCCCACACTCGCCCTCCCCCCAACCCCCACCCAAGCAGCAGAAACACCAACTCTGTCACTTAAGAGCCATGAAATCTTGCAGAAAAGGATTTAATCCTAAAACTTCTTTCTTCTTTGCCTTGTTAACTCTAACTTTCAGACTCCTCGCCCAATCACCTCCTCCAGGAAGCCTTCCTAGGTTTCACCAGTTCCATCAGCCGTTGCTCCCAGACTGACACTTCTGGGCCTTTGTCCTACTGTGAAGCCACACAGTGTGAGCAGCACCCTGCAAGCTTCTGGGTCCTACAGGTAGGTGTTAAGGTGAGACAGAGGATGCCGGCACGGGAGGTGTGACAGGAGCTGCAGAAGGGCGTGACGTGGCAGCACCAGGCATGGACGGGCCTGAGTCCCAGGGAAGAAGTCAGATTTTCACTGTCAGCGATGATGGCTCGGTGATGTGTTCTAAGGAGGGGCCATTCAATCAGATGCCCACTTGGGAAGTGTCACTCTGGCTGCTAGGAATAAAACAGAATGGAGGCCAGCCAAGAAGCTGGGTGGCCCGTTCGGAGGCCCCCAAATTCCCCAGCCCAGGTGAGTGATGATGGCGCTTGAGAAAAGGCGGTTCAGGGGCGGAGGGTGGGGGCGCATTTATGAAATGTTTAGGGAACAAACATCCAACAAGTCTTGATGATGTGGAGGGGACCAAGAGTGCCAGAGGTCTGATGCCGCCCGGGGCAGCCGTGGCCTCCCCTCTCTCTCCTGCTCATTTTCCCACCTCGGACCCCCTCCTGGGCGCTCCCCACCCCCGCCCCAGGGCACTGATACATGTGGCGCATTGAGTAGGAAGTCTGAAAGGGTTTCAGAGGGGCAGAGTGGGTGCCTGCCTTTTGCAGGCTCCCTGAGGAGTGTCCCAAATAAATGTATTCATCCTTCCCCTACCTGCTCCTGGATACTTGGCTTGTGTGTTTCAGGATGGTTTGAATTTTTTCAAAAAATTAAAATTCTCGGCCAGGCGAGCCAATTCCAGTGAATGACCACACAGTAAAACGTGACAAGGGTCCCTTTCACAGGCCCCGACTGTGCCGAGCTGGCCAGGCGGCTGGAGGCAACTCCTGATGAATCAGCTTATGTTAGAAGGTCAGGGACTCAAAGCCCTGGGGAGTTGGGCTGAACGGTGACCTGAGCCTTTATGATGGTACACGGAAGGGGAGCCTGTGTTGTCTCGGATGACGAGACCCCCATGATGATTGATTGATTGGTTGGTTGACTGATTTTTTTTAGTAATATGACCATGTTTTTCTTTGTAATTTGGGTCCACATAAAAACTTATTTTTACGGGGCACCTGGATGGCTCAGTGGGTTAAGCCTCTGCCTTCGGCTCAGGTCATGGTCTCGGGGTCCTGGGATCAAGCCCTGTGTCAGGCTCTCTGCTCAGCAGGGAGCCTGCTTCCCCCTCTCTCTCTGCCTGCCTCTCTGCCTACTTGTGATCTCTCTGTGTCAAATAAATAAATAAAATCTTTAAAAAAAACACAACAACTTATTTTTACATTATTATAATTGTAATATACTATTTTGTCTTTTTAAATATTTACAATCCCTTTTCCACATTACCACGATAGGGTTCATAATTAGCTTTTTATTTTATGTTTTTAAACCCACGTTACTGAGGTGTAACTGACATGTAAAAAGCTATAAATGTTTAATGTACACGATTCAAACGGGATAAATATACACCATGAAACCATGACCGCCATCAAGGCCATGTGCCTCCAAAAGTTTCCTCCTACCCCTTTTATTATAATTATTATTACTGTGCGTGTGTGTGTGTGTCGAGAATACTCTCCCCAACCCCACGACTGCTGATTTCAAGTTGTTATTCAACCAAAATCTATGGGGTCCATGCCGTGCCAGGGACTCTTGGAGGCCCAGAAACCCGCCATAATGCAGACACCAGACCCTTGTTCTCACAGAGCCCCCTCAAGTGGGGGACTCAGACAACAAATCCATAAACTTGTTAAATACTTTAACAAGATAACTTTAAGCAGGAACGAGCACAATGAAGAGGAAAAAACAGGGTCACAGGACGGAGCATGAAGGGCAGACGGTACTTTTAGAAGAAACTTCTATGCAAGTGACATGTCATTTGAGAACTGGAGGACAGGAAAGGGGTAATCATGTCCCAGATGGAGGGCAGAGCGGTAACAAGGCCTTGAGGTGGGAACAAGGTGACTATGGTGAGATTGTGTGCTTGTAGGATCTGGAGGGTTAAGAGTGCCCATGGATCAGCAAGCACTCGAGATGGAAGGCCACAGGAAATGCACGAGCCGACGGACATGTGGCTGCATGGCCCACCAGCGAAGGTGGTGAACACACAACCCTATGAGCCAACAATTCCACTCCTCAGTATTCCCTCAACCGAAGGGAAAGCCTACTCTACAAGACGTATGCAGGAATGTCCACAGCAGCTTTTTCATAAACATCAAAAGCTGGCAACAGCCAATACATCGATCAACAGGAAAATAGCTCAACAAGGGGTGATATATTCAGACATAGAATGTTAGCAATACAAGGAAATGAAGCACACACACACACAACATAGACGCATCTCAAAAACCTATGCTGGGTAAAGGCAGCCAGACACAGAAGGATGTAGACTGTAGGATTCCAGAATAGGTAGACCAATCTAAGGTGGGAAAAAAAAAAATCAGAAGACTGGTTGCCTCTTGGGGTGGGGGGCATGGATCGACTCAGAAAGGGTGTGAGGAAACTTTCGGGGGTGATGATATCACTGCAAATTTTTGTAGGTTTGGAACACGCAGGTTTTCACATTTCCCAAAACTCACCGACTGGTACTCTCAAGACTTGTGCATATTGCTGTAGAGAAATTTTACCTTGAAGGATAGAGAAGAACCATAAACAAATACTGAACTCTGGAAGGCTGAAATCTTTAGGGCTGGAACAAAGCGCACTGATGTTTCAAGGACATAAAAAAAAAAAAAAAAAAGATATGTGATGGAGGGATTCTGTAGGTTACTTGAAGAATCTAGGCAGTGGGTGTGTCTTTCTTTCAAATTAAAAAATTTTCACTCCCCACTTTAACCCTCAATACAAAAAATTTATATATTTGGGTTGGATCGATGACAATGAGAGTCACAGGAGACAATGGGGCTCTAAACCGTTTCTGTGTTTTGTTTTAACAAAGTCCATCGTACAGAAACAAGTCTCACAAAAGTATAGCGATGGACAGAGATTTCTGGAAAGTTTCATCAAGCTCAGGATATTTATTTTTTTAACTTTTATCCAAAGCAAGATAAATAATGAAGCTTTAGGGACGCCTGGGTGGCTCAGTTGGTTAAGCGGCTGCCTTCGGCTCAGGTCATGATCCCAGGGTCCTGGGATCGAGTCCTGCATCGGGCTCCTTGCTCGGCAGGGAGCCTGTTTCTCCCTCTGCCTCTGTCTGCCACTCTGCTTGCTTGTGCTTTCTCTCTCTGACAAGTAAATATATAAAATCTTTAAGAAAAATAATAATGAAGCTTTAAAACATTCATCATCAGTTCTTCTACAGTAGCCAGTTTCAATAATTATCCTGAAAAATTATGGTTAAATTTAAATAATCTTTCAGTGAAAAAATGGATTCTGGACCCATAAATTTTTTATGCATAGATTTTTTTTTGATGGAAAATACATTCCAGTTAAATTCAAAATTCCATTCCATTCCAATTTATTCAAAATTCAAAGTGTTTCATCATTCTGTAAACATAACTTTTTACAAATATGCAGCACGAAGATACGCATACACTACCTTTCTGGTAAGTGTTTGAAATTATGGAACCACATTTTTTTAAGGTTTTATTTTTAAGTCATTTCTACACCCAACATGGGGCTCAAACTTACAACCCCAAGGTCAAGAGTTGCATGCTCTGCTGACTGAGCCAGCCAGGTGTCCTGAATTATGGAACACATTATAACAATCGGCAGAAAATCTATTTTTTCCAAATTTCCAATTCTTTGTTTTTGTCCTTTGATCTTGTCTGATATTAAAAAGCATGGTGATATGGAAACAAATTTAGTGTCCATTGATGGATGAATAGATAAAGAAATTTACACATACACATATATACACATACACACAGGGATATTCAGACGCCCGAAAGGAAACCCTGCCATTTGCAACCACACGGATGAACTTGGAGGACATTAAGCTACATGAAATAAGCCAGACACAGAAAGAAAAAAACCCGCATGATCTCACTTATATGTGAAATCTGACAAAATCAAATTCACAGAAGCAGAAAGGAGAATGAACAGTGGTGACCAGGGGCTGGTGATGGGAACAGTCGGGAGATGCTGGTCAAACAGCTAAACACTGTAGTTATGCAGGATGGTTAAGTTCAGGGGTCTAATGTACAAAATGGTGAACTGAATCCTGGAAATTTGTTAAGAGAGTAGATTTCAGGGGCTCTCAGCACACACACACACAAAGGTAACTGGGAGGGGACGATACGCTAAGTAGCTTGATCATAGCAATCACATTACGGTGTATCTGTAGAGCAAATGATCATGTTTACCCCTTAAATATATACAATTTTTATTTTTTAAGAAAGCAGCAAGTACCAAGGCTGGAAATATGAGTCAGTGCCCAGTCACAGGGGATCTTAACTGTCACATGGAGAAGCTTGGATTTTTCACCTTTTCTGAAAATGTCTAAGATTTTTGAGAAGGGTAACGACATGATTTAAAAAGCAAAGTTTCTGGAAGATTCATCCGACATATGTGCACAGGACGGCTAAGTTAGTAAAAATGATATAACATGAAAAAAATTTTAATAAAAAGCATGGCACAATCTTTTCCTGGCAGGGAAGTACCCAGGTCATCAAAAATAACTGAGGATAGTGGATAAATACGCAAATCTCGTTGTCCAATTGACATAGTTTTAAAAAGTGGGGACAGACTTATGTTGCAGAAATTCCAAGAGTTTGTTCCATAGTTTGAATATTTCCACAGGACCTGCCCTTTCATGACCGTTCTACTTTGTACGGGACGATAGCTGTTAGCAGCTAGCTCCCATACTAGTCCATGATAAAGACAATCATTTTCGGCTTGGCATGTTAGCTTTCTGGAGTTCACACTTCTCTCTTCACTAAGCCTACTGTTTAGTTTTGCTACTTTTTTTTGGCAAGACATTCTCAATGAAGGGAAGCGGTGCATGGATTCACATTCTGGCCCAGACTCCTTAAGCTGGGTAATTACTTTTCCTATCATCGCAGCTGAGCCACCAAACACGCTCCCACGCAAAGCTGAACTCCAAGCCACATTTGCTGACTCTGATCATTCTCTTGGACCTTTTGACAATGTCAAGTTGCTATAAAAGTTTCTAAATGCCTGCTCTCACTCTCTGCACTAACCTCTGTACTGTGGACCAGTAACAGCACGAATCCACAAACCCCAGTTGGACCGGTCCCTACGGAGCCCTCTCTGGGAAATGCTGGGTGACCCAGGATGGGGTGTAAGGTAGAGAAAACTGTAAGGTCACTCAGTGCAGGGGAGGCTCTGATTCTATAGTCCAGGAAGCAGACAGTCTGGGCAAACTAAATGCTCAGCCAGGCTACCAAACATTTCTGAACACACTTCTGACACTAAGAGAACTCATTGACCCAGATGGCCAACCCAGAGAGAATCTTACACCCATGCCCCCGACTTACTCCGTTTGGTTCAGCAACACTGGGAAACCCTGATCCTTTGGGAGTTACGAGAAGGCCTCTTGGAAACTCCCAACCTTTTGTTGTTCTCAAAATGTCTTTGAGAATATGACTATGGACCCTCATTCCAGAAATATGCATACACATGTCCCAAAATACTGCATTTCAGTTCCAGGGCCTTTGTAGACCTCCTATAATCCACCCGAGGACATTCAAGGGATCCTAGAAAGCTTGCCTTGGAGGAATAAGTCAGCTGGTCCCTGTACTATACCTTCCCCTCAAGTGTGGGTAAACCAAGGATTGGGATCATACTCAGGGCTCCCCCTTGTAGTGCCCCCCAAGTGTCAGAGATCTCCAAGTAGGCAGGAGAGCCCTTTGGAGGCATGGCAAGGAGTCTGGATCCTGCCAGTGATGTCTCCCATTCATCATCATGGTCCTACCTTCCTTATGTGACTCGGGGAGTTTGGGAAATGTCATTGTACGACCCTCTGGAAGGTAACTATTGAAACCTTTGGGGAAGGTGGATGGCTGTTTTATTCTTCCATATTTGGATGAAAACACTTCCCAGAGAGTTAACTGTGGTGTGTTTTGTGGATCTTGAGGAAATGAGGGGTTCCCTTCTGAACTGGGGCTCCATTGGAGGCGACTTGCCACAACAGGCAGTGGAAACAAAGGGCAGGGGGAACTGGGCAGTGCTGGGGGAGGGGAGGGACAGAGACCCAGGCGCAGAATCCGGTGGGGACAGGCCATTCGCACCCTGTGTACTACAGGAAGCGAGACTTAGTGAGAAGTCACGGTTGAATTGTCATCAGAACAGCAACGTACACTTACACAGAAGCCTCTGGGATTGTCCCCCAGGATAAGAGAATGGCAGATATCCAGGGAGGGCTGTCCCAAAAAGTTCAAACACTAAACACTCATCTGCTGCAACCGGGTCGTGTATGGAGGTGCTGTCAGCAGGGACAGCCTGAGAAACAGGAGTGACCCATTTCACTTTCCAGTGACATCTCTTAGGGGAGACGAGGGTGTTCGGAGGGAGATTTAGCCTCTGTGTGTGTGTGTTTCTGTTCTAGCGACAGCGGAAGTTACCTTGGCCACCCTTGGGAGATCATCTATGAAGCAATGTATGGGGGGTGGGCACATAGGGTCCCCTGAAAACGCTAAGGTTACTCAGGGGTCGGACAGTGGCTCAAGAGCCCTACTCTCCCGGAAAGGTGGCGTTTCAAAGGTCAGAAAGGAAAGGTGGCTGAGCCCCCGTATGAGAGTCCCCAGAGAAGGGAAGAGTCCATTCCCAGAGCTCCTGGGCAGCCCCCTCCCCGAGAAGGCCTGCTTGAATCCACTCTGCCCAAATGGATTTCATGAACCCTGGTTAATGTTCCAACCTTCGGGATTTGAGGATACAGGCTGAATCCTGCCCCCATCCTCTCTGGCAGGATTGAATGACTTGCTCAAAAGGACACAGCCACTTAATGGCAGACTTGGGACCAGGACCCGGGCCTCCAGCATCCAGCCCCACGGCTCCTCCCGCTTTCGCACCCCTAGGAGCTCCAGAAACGACCCTCTTCTCTCCCGGGGAGCTGATGTCCTGGCCTATGTAGGGAAGAGGCCCCTGAACGAATCGTGAGGACACAATGGCCAGAGTAGATGCTCAGGGATCCCGCCAGCCCCGAGCCCCCGGCTCAACCCCAGCGGCTGGATGCAAGCTAAGGGTGCCCCCAAGGAGTAAGGACATTTGCAGCCTCCTTCTAGGCCCTGAGATCTGCTTATGTAATAAGCCAGCTCGGGCATTTGCAGGGTAGAGATTTCACACCTGAGAGAAGGCCCCTCAGAGCCGACGGGCTAGGAGCCCGTGGACATATCCTTCCACGGTGAAATGGCCTCTTCACCGCCTCACCTTGGAGCCCACAGTTGCGTCCCTTCGCCTCGCTGCCGAGGACCCCCAGGATACCACAGGCCCTTGGGAGAGCCCTTGCAGGCCCGACGGAACCGGCCTGGCCTCCAGGACCAAGTGTGGTGTCAAGGACTCATGCCAGGCCGTTACTCAAACGAACCGCCCATCTGCGGGCCAGGGTAACAGCAATTATTTAAGTATTTTTGGAAACCCTGAAATTTTCTTTCTTTTAGTCTGTACTAATTTTTTCCTCTGGTCTTCAGAACAGACTTGTAATTGTCAGCAAAACAGCCCGACCTCCCTCCTTCTACCCTCCCTTCCCCCCAAACGCCCCCCCCGACACACACACACATACACACACGGATGAGAAACCCATGTAGACATGGTCTTCTGCGGGTTTACAGACGCCCGTGATCCCAGGCAGTTCGAGCCCTTCCTCTGGGACACCTGGTCAGGGTAATAGAGCCTAGTTTCTCGGGAAGACTCAGCAGGTGCATGAGCCCGGGTGGGTGAAGGGGACGATGGTGTTGGGGATGTGGCTGGCAAAAAGGCTCCTCTTCCTAAGCTCAAACCCCCAGAGAAGTCGCCCAGCCCGTTAAGCTACATACAGTTCCTTCGCCTAACCCAACCAGGGAGCCCCTGGATCTCTGCAGCCAGTAGGCGGCGCCCTTGGGTCTGTTACCCAGCACTGTGGCGTCGGAAGCTCCCACCTCTACCTGAGGCTTGTCCCTGACGTGCCTCTCCCACAGTGGCCCCTGATGACCCACAGCTGCCCCTAGAACCAGCTGCTCCAGCAGCAACCCCCCGCGTCTCCCTCCATCGCTAACCGCACAAGCGAGGGCTCCTCCCGTCGTCACCGTCGCCGTCGCCCAGACTCTACCTGGGGTCCCCAGCGACATCACTTCCTCAACCCTCAACTCACCCATTTTCCAGTAATTGTGCCCAGGGCACCATAGCTAATTGAAACAAGACGGGGACTTACATGTTAAAGGAGCCTTCAGCCGGGAGGCGAGGGCTGCTTCTGGAAAATGTTAACGCTTTCCTGTTGGACGCCAAGCCCGCCTGGAACTGAGCTTCAAACGAAACCTCATCTGTAAAATGAGGGGGTTGGACGATCCCAGAGAGCCATTCTGACTCTGACAGTTTATGCTACTATGAAAAGAAAACCCAAGAGAGCCCTGGGTGGGGGAGCCGAGGGCTACTTCTGGTTGGCGTGATAGTATCACAAGTAAAGCAGTGTGAATCAGTTTTTATTTTCAGCCCTGCAGCTGATAGATTAATTTCTTTTTTTACCAGCCACACTCTGCATAATTCCAAGAAAATCACTCCATCAGAGACTCCACTGACATCACCAACCACCAGATAGGAGGCCTCCCGAGGTACAAACCTCAGGCTGAGTGGCCATTGGAAGGCTTGGCTTCAGGTGAAGGAGGCTGTCGTGGTTGCCCCCCGCAACACCGTTGGGTTACCATGGAGACCACGCCTCTCCCTCTCCATCCACCCTCAGGACGTCTGAGCCTCAGAGGGTTTCCCACCTACCCGGCCCCAGATGCGAATTTAATGGGTCCAATCTTGGGTCAGGCAAATCCATCATCCTTGAAGAGATCTCAAAGACAGACAGACAAAAGCTCTGTTTTCTGAACAGCTGGGCAAACTGAATTTGGCCATGTAATTTTGGCTTGGAGGTCTACTGTTTGTTTGTTTAATTATTTAATGATTTTTTTTATGGAATGCCTCCATTTGGGTACAGTCTTCCTGAGACCTCCTAAGCTCTTTATTTGGAAAAGAAAAATATCTCTTTATCTTTTTTTTTTTTTTTTTTTTTTAAGACAGAGAGGAGAGAGGTTTATAGTCATTTCAGCTGGAAGGCCAAAACCGCCGAATGGAGAAATGTGTTTAGAGGACACCAGCCAGGAATGAGTTGAACCGCGGCTAAGACCAGAGGATGGTTTCTAAATTGACAAAGCAAGGAGCTTTCTCTTTATCCCAGTGCAAAATTCTTTAGGATCCTAGAATGTCCACACTGAAAGGGACCTCAGAAGTCACCTTGTGCAACCATCCAGCCTATGACAATCTCCGGTCCTTCATTCTTGGCAATTGTCACCCATTCTCCACTTCACTGGGCGGTCAGTTCTATGGTCTTATACCTTGGATGGGAAAAATCTTCAGGGGTTCTAAAGTGGAGCTAAAATTGACCTTCCTTCAACTTCACGTCCGCCAGGGGCAGGTCTGTTTTCTGGAGGTCCACGCAGGGAAGAAACTCCTCTAGGCCAAGCTGGCTTGGACCACACCCTTTGTAACAACCCTTCAAATATCCTCAGTGGCCACCAAGTCTCCATCTCTCCCGGCCCTATTCTCTGGGTTCTTTTCATCACTCCTCGCTTCAGAGTCATTTCCAGACCCTTCACCTTCCTGGCCACTTGCCTCCGGACGCTTTCCAAGTCGTCAGCGTCCCTTTTCCACTGTGGCTGGGGCCCGGTGGTGACGCTTCCCAATGCTGCGTTGACGAGCTGATGGATGTCGGGACAAGCCCAGACTTGAAGTTACAAAACCGCATGCCGATGTCACATCAGGAACTGGCCACGGGACACATCCTGCCTTGTCCTTGGGATAATCCTTGATCACTGGGCAACACGATGGCGTGTCGTCCACCATGAGAACCACATGCTAAGTATCCTTAAATGTGTTTCTAGGGGATCAAAGTGTAGTCGGAAGTGATTTACTTTTTCATTCAATGAATGCTTAGCGTTTATCTGCTAAGATCTTATTACTGGTCATAGAAGTTAGGCTTTGGAGCTGTGACAATAAATGCTACAGTCTCTACCCTCAAGGAGATTAAACTAAATAATCTACGAAAGCCTAATTGGTGCAGATGGGCCAACTCTAAGCAACTTTGGAAGAATACAGCTTATGACAAAAATATATATATATACAGTCATAAATGACTGGAGATGGAAGGAACCTCAGGAAGCTTGAATTCATACTCCTTGGTTTATAGACGTGCAAACCGAGTTCCAGAACTTGCTCACCCACCTAGCCGTCCATCCACCCTTCCCCTCAGCAAATGCAGCAGCCACCCTATGCAAAGTAATGTATTTGTCCAACGTGAACAGCAATAGCAGAGAAGGAGTGGTAAGTGACTTCGCTGGTGTGTGGATAAAGAGCTCCAGCTGAATGATCTGGCCAAGGAAATCTGCTTGGTTGGCATCAGAGGCAGGATCAGAAACCAGATCTTCTG
The DNA here is from genome assembly GCA_028534135.1 of Potos flavus. Taxonomy (NCBI): domain Eukaryota; kingdom Metazoa; phylum Chordata; class Mammalia; order Carnivora; family Procyonidae; genus Potos; species Potos flavus. The sequence continues at coordinate 5,394,527 of CM052896.1, read as the reverse complement.
AAATCGGGCATTGGGCTCTTCCCAACACACCGTGATGTCACTCATAAATGACGAGATGGTAGACAATAGAGCAAATGCTCTATTTGGGGGAACTCTGTCCCAATGGAATCCGATTTGGACATGGCAGGCAGTGTGTCTGTAACTGGCAAAGGTACTGGCTATACAGAAATAATGTTTCACCTCTGCAAAGCACGAAGCAGAAGCCAGAGGCATTCCTGCCCGTCTTCCCGGAGCACAGACAATCCCTCCTTAGCCCTTGCCAACAGTCTACTAAAATTCTCTCCCAGGATCCACCAAAGAGAAAATCCAACATTCTCGCTCTTTGAGCTCCACAAGATTGGACGTTCTCGATTTTTCTAAAACGTCCTCCTCTCTGGGTTCCCAGGGTGCATCTCTCTCCACCGTCCCCTTGAGGACCATTTCCCCAACGCCGACCAGTGTCCTTTCCCTTAGCCCATCTGGCTCAAAACACAGAGATAAAATTTCACTTTCCCCTCTTTTGCAGAAGTTAGTCATCTACAGAAGATCCTTAGGGATTCCTCCCCTAGACTGGTTTGATTGGATCCATCCATCTCTCCATGAATCCATCCTTCATCCTTCAAGAACACTCCAGCTTACTCTGGGATGACTAGGTCAACTTCTGGGGCAGCCAGAGCCCTGTTTCCCAAGCCCCGGGTGATGTCACATCTCAGCTAAGGCTGATGACATATGCATTCGCCAGGCCTTCAAGCCATGCCCAGCCTGGGTGATCCTGGCCTCTCACAGAACCCACAGCCCCTCACTTTCCTTTCAGCCTTGAGTACAAGATTAAGGTCAAGAGCATGTGCCAGGCTACCCTATACGCGGAGATGCCTTCCCACCAGAAGGCCTTGCTGGACAGCAAATGGCTCTCTTGCTCCTCTGGGAGGGAGGTCTCTCTCTCCCGAAATCAGACCCTATTTTAGGATAGGCAGCTGGGTGTTTAGGGCTGAGCAGAGCCCCTTCTGTGAACCTCACTCCCAATGCCTTCCCTCCTTAGCCTCCTCTCTACACTACCCACCTCCACCCCAAATGCCGACGTCACGTCCTCCTCTACGGCTCTTCTCAAAGAAGAGAAGGGATGAGTGGGGCTGTATATTAGCCAAACATCCTAAACCTTCCCAGGAGCGTGGATGCAAACGGCCAGGAGAAAACCCCTTTCAGGCTGTGCTGGGGCTGCCAGCATCCCAGTGTGACCTTCCAGGTGCCCATGTAAAGATTTTCCATCCGATCCCGTTTATATCTGCATCTGGCTTCCAAGGCAAATCGGAGAGGGCCCTCGGAGACCAACCCATGCAATGCCCCACTTTGCAGATGGGAAAACCAAAGCTTGGTGAATTCCCGAGGTCACTCAGTGAGGCAGAGACAGAGCCGGAGCTAGAGGCAGAGGACCAGCCCACTGGGCAGGGAGGAGACAGGGAGCTGCCTTCTCACTGACATAAGACCCCACGGCAGCTGGAGGTTCTGGGTTTTGCCCCTCAAACCTGAGATCACGCAAGTGCTCATGCTTGACCTGGGAGTCTGCCAGGAACAGCCCAGCAAGGACTTGAACTTCATGTTCCCTACCAAGGGCCTGATCGCCTGCAGAACCAGCCAATTTCGAGGAAGGACGCTCTTCCTGGCCTCTGTGCCTACTGGCAGGATCCCGGGCCGGAGGCAGCCCTACCACCCACTGCTCCAGCGTTTGCCGGGGACTTAGGCACCCTGCCCACTCACCTCATCCCTCGTGTCCAGACATGCTCAAGATACAGGCTCCCTTCGCCAAGGGCCCTCAGCTCCAGAGAATCCGGGTCCGTTTCTAAATGGTCCAGTGTACTAAAAAAGAGAGAAATGCCAGAACAGGGTTACAAAAATCAAGGTGTGTTTAAGACATTTCCTGTGAACAAATTAATACTACATACACACACACACACACACACACACACACCCCAAGCATAATGCAACATAGTTGTGCCACTCACAAAATAATCATAGAAATTAAGTAAACATAACTTAGAGCATGGTGAAGGCGTCCTTCAGCAAATCTCTGTGACCGGCAGTAAGCCCTCCCTCCATAGTAACATCTCAAAGGGAAAAGGGAAGTCCTTCCAGGATGTGAAATGGGGACCAAACAGCCATCTTGCGTCCCAGCCCCTTGATCGGCCCCACTCTGAGGAGCATAGCATGAGGGGTCCCGCCTGAAGGTGAAGGGGATGGGGGCTCGGGGACTGGGCCTAAGAGGGCTGCCTCCCAGCCCCCCTCCCCCACCCCCAGCCCCAAGCCCTTTACCTCAGGGAGATAAAGGGAAACCAGGCTGTCCCCGGGGACAGCTCAGGAGTCTAGGGCTACCAGGGGGCAGCCATCCCCGACTAAATGGGGCCTTTTTACATCACACCACCCAGGAGGGGGACGTAATCCCTCCCCAGCTACACAGAGCACTGTTCACACAGCTCAAGAAGCAAAATAAATATATTCTCCCTCAAAGACCCCACAATGGGGCTTTTTCATGGCAGAGAATCAAGAATAGCCCCCTCCCTCCATGTGGCTGAGGGGCTGCCCAACCCCGCTCCACTCAGGTGGGCCTTCCTTGGCTATGTCCTGGGACTCGGGGTCCACCTGCCCTGGTCATGGCCTGCTATGGACAGGGGCCTGTGTTAGGTCTTGAGCAGAGGCTGTGTCTGGGGAAAGGAGAGAGGCAAGAGAGGAACCCAACATTTACTGATTTCCTACTGTGTGTCAGGCAGGCAGAGAGCCAGTGAAGACACTCCTGATGGATGAAAGCATCTACAGACTGGATTCCTCAGGACTGAAGGTGGGGGCACTCACTCAGGTTACTGCTTAGACTCTGGGCCCCCATGCAAAGCTCCGAAGCCCACAGCCAAAACTGTGGGGGGAGCCATCACTACATCCGGCCCAGAACTGTCTTGTGCCCCCATGTCTTTTGGGCGCTTACTTTCAGGGGGATGTCAACCAGCCCTAAAAAGACTTCCCTTGTAATTTGACCTATTCTCTGGGCACAGCCAAACCAAATCAACATGCCCACCTCCACTTGTCCCACACACCCACCCATCAGCCCCCTCTTCCTGGAACCCCCTCTTCCTTTCTGCTTTCCTTTCTCTAAGATCATGGGGAGCCAGAGTAATACAGATAATACTCAGCAAGTGTTCACTCTGGCCCAAACACCTCTGAACTCAAGCATCACCTCTTAAGGAAGCCTTCCCTGACTTCACCTAGCTTTGTGACTATCTGTCCAAGTGTCTCTCCCCAACTGGGTGGGAGGGCCTTGAAGGCAGGGCCTTGTCCCCCATCTCTGAGTGCCCAGTGCCTTTCCTAGAGATGACCCTAGGGCTTGGGTGAATGCCCCCACCAAATGTAGGTGCTTGCAGAACACCTTGAACTAGCACAAGCCCAGAGCCACAGAGTGTCATCATGACAGTGTAGGAGTCAGCATCCCAGCTGCGAGGCCTGGGCATGCCATTTACCATCTAAGCTTTCTTTTTTGCTTTATTCGTTTTTGGTTTTTGTTAGCTTTAACTTTAAGGGCAACAAGTTAGGTTAATCACATCCTTTAGTTCCAGATATATTATCATCATGAATTAATGTAGAGCCCTCTTCTTATTGTATTTCTTTTTTGCAGCTTCAATTGACATCAAACATACTGCACATATTTAAAGTGTGCAATTTGACGAGTTTTGACACGTGTACACATCGGAGAAACCAGCGCCGTAACCAAGATAAGGCACAAATCTACCTCATCCCCCAAAGTTTCCTTGAACCCTTTGGTAAATCCCTCCTGCCCACCTCTCCCCTCTACCAATCCCCCACTCTGAAGGCAACTCATCTGCTTTCCATCACGCTAGATGAATTTGCATTTCCTAGGAGTTTATGTAAATGGAATCACACAGTCTAGATTCTATCATTCAGCATAATTATTTTTGGAGTCATTCATATTGTTGTGTGTATTGGTGTTTTTGGCCTCTTTAATTGTTGAGTAGTATCCCATTGTATGGTTAGGGTATAATCTGTTCATCCATCTCTCTGTTGATGGACATCTGGGTTGTTTCCAGTTTGGAGCTATTACAAATAAAGCTTCTATGATCACACGTATAGAAATCTTGGTGTAGACATATGCTTTCATTTCTCTCTCAAAGTAGAATGGCTGGGTCGTATTTTATTTTATAATTCTCTTTCTTTCCCAATACTGACTTTCAATCTCCCTTAAGCATCTGCTCTGATGTTTACCATATGCCTTAAATATGCTCATATTCTCATAAAATGCACAGAGCTATTGTGTGTGGGGGGGATGTTAACTTACAGACACAGTACCGTGCCGGAAATCTAGTTCTGTCCCTTACTTGTTTCAATTGATTCTATTTTTTGAGGTCCACGTATGCACATTCTGCGATTAGAAGGGCAACATCCCATAGTATGTCCCACCACCTGACTTAGCCCTCCCTCTGATGAATGCCTACGTGGAGTCCAAGGCAGCATTCCCATAAGGAATGCCCCAGAGAACCTGCGATCCTTCTGGCACCCTTGCCAACCTGCACGAGCACGGAGAGTTGGATCTCTGGGTCCCAAGGTCACCACAGGCTGCCGGCTTGACTGCGACTGCACTGCCTCAGCCAGCTTATCACGTGCCCTCCCGCAGTGCGCCACCTGCACCTGCTCACATCCTGGCCAGCTCTGGGTACCGTCCACTTTGCTAATCTTTGTAATTCTCATGGCTGTCAAGCCGTAGGGTGCGTCCATATATATTTGTCTAATTACTAATGAGATTGAGCATCTTTTCAAATACTTGTTAGCTCCGAGGACTTCTCTTTCTGTGAATTACCAATTTTTATTCTTTGCTCAGAAAACATTTGTATTTCCCAGCTTTTCCTCATTGATTGGCAGGAGTTCTTTGTTTTATTGGAATTGAGGTGTAACTGACATCACGAGAAGTGTTCAGATCCTCAGCGTGGAGCGTTCTTACCCCAGTGTGACCACTGCTCAGATCAGGATTTAGAGCCTTTCCAACCTCCACAAAGGCTCTCTGTGGCCCCACAGTCAGGAACCTCTTAAAGGGACCACTACTCTGATCTCCAGCCCTTTAGGTCAGTTTTCCTGTCCTAAAACCTCATATGGATGGAGTCATACAGTATGTTCCCCTTTGTGTCTGGTTCTTTTCACTCAGTATTATCTGTGACATGCATTTATGTTGTGTCTGCCCCGCTAGGTTATGCTTTTTCATTGCTGCATAATATTCCAATGCATGTCTATACCATAATTTATTTATTTCCTTGTTGATGGACATTTGGGTTGTTTCCAGTCTGGGGCTAGTATATATAAATAAAGCTTCTATGACTATGAACATTACTGAATAGGTCTTTTGGTGGATAGAAGCATCAGTCCGGTCAGGAGTGGAGCTGCTGCATCACGGGGCTTTTGTAGGCTTAGCTTTAGCAGGCACTGCCAAACATTTTTCTAAAGTGCCTGCACCCTGTTTTACCAGCAGTTGCTCCTTGTCCCTGCCAATACTTGGTATTTTCAGTTTTTTAAATTATAACCACGCTGGTGGGTTTGGTAAACAATCTGTATATCCTAAGAGACTTGCCTCTTTAGGGTTTTATATATTGTAAATGTAAACTTCACTCATCTATTATCTTTGTCCACCGTGTACGGTATCTGTCTCCTCATATGTAAATGGGGAATACTACTACCTACCTTCAAAGACCTGGCAAACAATGGGTACTGAATTCATACTACCCTAAATTTCTGTCTCCACCACCACAGTGCTGCTCTGACATGTGGGGACTGTGTTCTGGCCTAGCTTGGAGCCAGCAAGGAGCAGCTTTTCAATAAAGGTTTTTGACTGAATAAATGATGGAGCCTCCCAGAAGCAGTCTCCAGGTTGCCTTTCAATGATCTCTGTGAGGGAATGAGGGGCTGTGGCAAGGAAGTGGGGAGTGGGGTGGCGGGGTGGGGGAGGAAACATCTCTCTACAGGAGGCAGCAGGTGTCCAGTGGGTGGGGGGAGGCCTCTCGTCCAGGCATCTAGCTCTGGACTCCAGGAGCCAGGACAGGGGTGGGTGCGAGCGAGGACACTGAGAGGTGGCAGCCTCGCCTCTTGAGCCCTGGTCTGCCCTGCTGGCTGCCCCAGGGCTGTGCCCTTTTTTCCAGCTACTCTTCTTCGGGGGAGGAGGACCAGGAGGAAGAAAGAGGGCAGGGGTAAGGAGGAGGTGGTGGGGGAGGAGTAGGGGGAGGGGAGAGGAGGGGAAAGAAGATGGGGAAGGGGAGGAGAAGGGGGGAGGGGAGGAGGTGAGAAGAGGATGGAGAAGCGGAGAAGGGGGAGGAGAGAGGAGGGGGAGGGAAAAGGGGAAGGAGGAGGGGTTGAAGAGGCAAGAAGAAGGGGGAAGAGGAGGGGAAGAAAAGGGGAGGAGGAGGAGGGAGCCTGACACTAGCCCCGCCCCCGCGCGCCCGCGGGAGCCTCCCCCAACCCCCACCCCGGTTCCCAGTGGCCTGGGCCGGCGCCGCTGGCCGCCGAGCCGAGGCGCCTCTCTGCCTCGCCGCCGCCTCGCCACCTGGCCGGCCAGGCCGCCGCCTTCCCCGCCGTCGCCGCCGCCGCCGCCTCCCCCTCCGCCCTCGGAGCGGTCTGCAGGCCCGGCTGGGCAGCCACTGGGGCGCCCGCCGCCTGGGGCCTCAGCCTCCCCCGACAGACAGCACTTCTCAGCCAGAGGGGTCGCCAAGTCCCGCGCCCGAACTCTCACTCTCAGTCAGTCCACCCCTCCCTCCCTCCCTCCCTCTACCCACCCAGCCCGAGTCCGAGGACCAGGGAAGGGAAGCTGTTGGCCCAAGGTCACACGGTGAATTAGGAACGGAGTCAGCCCTCGGCTGGGACTCCAAATCCGTGTCCCCGCAAGTCACTCGGTTAGGCCTCCCCAGTCCCCCTCGACGCTGCAGGCCCTCCTCCCTCCGTGCGCTCCTGCTCAGTCAGCGTCAAAGACTCTGCGGCTATGTTCATAGACCCTCCAGGGTCCTCTGACTTCCCTCTGCTTCTCCTGACATCCCATTCTCCGTCCAGCAGCCAAAGTGAGTTCTGATCACCACACCCCCTGTTTAAAAGCTCTGGGGGGCTTCCCATCCACTGAAAGTACAGGGAAAGCCAGCCACTCGGCCATGGGCCCCTAGTGTCACTCCCATCCACCTACTGAGCTCAGACCCCTGGCCTGTCTTGTCCCCCAACCAGCCAAATTCATTTCCACCCTAGGGACTTTGCACTGATTGTTCCCTCTTCCCCAAACACTCCTTCCCTAGGGGTTCTGAACCAGGGGCGTCTATGGATTGAGCTGGAATTCAATGTCATGATTTTCCTGTGTCACCCTATGCGTATTATGTTATGAACTTAAAAACATCACTTTGGGAAGGGTTCCATAGGCTTCACTAAACAGCCCAGTGCCTGTGGCACAGAAGAGTCTAGAAATCCCTAGATCTTTGCACTTGGCCTTTAGGTCCCGCTCCACGTCATCCCCTCAGGTGGGCCCTCCTTGGCTATGTCCGCGAACGCTGCTCCCCTTCTCATCCAGTCACTGCCTAGGACAATGGCTCTCAATGGACCAGCAGCATTAACATTGCTTGGGAACTTGTTCAAAATGCATGTGCTCAGGACCCACTCCAGACCTACTGAATCGGGAACTCTGCAGGCAGGGCCCAGCCCTCGGTTTTAACAATCCCTCCAGGTGATGCTGATGTTGGAGTCTCGAGGAGGAAAAAACGCTGGGCCACCATTGTCTCCCTATGCCATCACAGCTGTCACCAGCCAGCCAAGGAAAGCTGGAAGCCAGGGGCCTTAGAAAGGGGAAAGGGCTGTGGGGAACAAGGTGGAAGGGGGGCAGGCTGAGTCATAAGGTGGAGCTACCTTAGACAGAAAGCCCGCAGAGGACCGGGCTGTCTGGAGGAAGGGGCCCGGCTGGACTTCAGTGGGAGTGGGGCTTGAGAAGTCCCGTTGGCTGGCCAGGCTCAGCCCTGAGTTGGAGAGGAGAAGGAGGTCCTCCTCTCTGCATTTCCCATGTGGCAGAAGAGGAGTTGGCACTCCAACCTCTGGCCTGGTCTGAACATTAGCCAGTGTCCTTGAGGTCCCATTTGGAACTGGCCACACTCGCTCCCAACTCATACCAGCCTGGTCTCCTGGCCTCTGCCCCATTGCCCACAGGAAGTTTCAGGGCAATCTGAGGGCCCTCCCATCCTGAGCTGTTTCCTGTGCATTTTCCAGGTGGACCAGATGTTCCTACAACCCAAGCCTGAGCCCATTCTCCAGACTAGAGACTGGGTTCTTGTCGCCAGTCCCTGGGAGCTGCCGGGCATAGCTCTAGAATGGCCTGGGGCAGCCCTGCAGCCTCTGGCTTGGTTCCTGTGGGTCCCTGGTCTCTGGCTTATGTGCAGTTCCCAGGCCCCGGGGGGGGGGGGCGGGACAAGACACTTTTAATTGACTTCCTCAATCTGATGATAGAGTATTGAGTATCAATAGACCGCAGGCAAGCTATTTTCATCCATGATTTCAGATGGGAGCCGAAGCCAGCCAGCCACCACGGTCCTGCCACGCCACCTCAGGGGATGAGCTCACCCCTGTCTGCTAGCCCAGCAGCAATTGCTGCGGCTGAGGCAGTCTGATTCAGGATTTCCTGGGGAAAGTTCTAGGAAGTGGGGGGAGGGTAGGCGTAAGCAGTTACAGCCGTGTGCCTGAACCAGAGCCTGCCGGGACACCAGCCTGGAAGCGGCAGACCCAGCCCCTCTCCTTGCTCAGCCTCTTCCCGGCTGGGGAACCCTGAGCAGGTGACTTGCCCAATCCATGCTTCAGTTGCCTTGCCTTCGAGAGGAGGTTGAAGCAGATGGCGACATTGGCTCTGGATGGCGACAATGAGGCCTGGGCGCTTTTCTCCCCCCGTCTTATCCTAGAGTCCTGAGCCTTAACTTTGTGTGCTGTGGTCAAGATAAGAATCACCAACTTGATGACATTCATGGGTCCTGGGTTTGGTTCCAACGTCCCCACTTGCATGTCCTTCCTGACCTTGGCCAATAGTCCTGGGTACAGGATTAGAGACATCATCTCCAAACTGTTGAGGACCCCTTGTAGGCATGTCTACACTCTGAGTCTAGTGTGAGCAAGCATTAATTGAAGGTGGAAATACGTCCAGGATGCTGTGGGCACGTCTCGTCCCTACAACAGTGCCAGACCACTACCCTAGACCTTTCTCAGCATTGTCCTATCTGACCTACATGCCAGCCCCCCCCCACCCAGCGGTCTGTGAATTCAAGGGCAGGGAGGGGATTCCATCACCTTTGTGTCTACAGGAACCCAGTGGGAGCTCAGTGAGTGGTCAAGGAACAAATGAATGAGTAAGTGAATGAATGAATGGGTGGCTGGATGAGTGGATGAATGACAGAAAGCAAGCCAGCCACGTGAGGCACACTCTCTTGCTACCCTGTGTGTCTGTGTGCGTCATTGCTAGGTGGGAAAGAGGACAGGATCAGTCACAGCCAACCTGGAGGGGGCTTGATTGCTCTGCCTGGAAACCTTGCCTCTCAGTCACGGTCTGCAGATTCAAGAACAGGGAGAAGCTTTCCTCCATGAGAAAAACCATAGAATCATGGAATGTTGGCTCCAAGAAAAACCACAGGTCACTTAATCCGCACCCCTCCAATGGGGAGACGGAGGCCCAGACAGGTTCAGTTCCTGCCTCTACACTGAGCTCATCATGGAAACTGTTATTTTTCCATGAAGAAGGAGCCTGGGGGTAGGGGAGAAGGGGCAGGGGGAGGAGTCAGTATTAAACAGACCAATTGTTAATCGCAGAGAAAGCCTGTGCCTTCCCAGGGGCCTGACCAGCCCAGGGCAGGGGGCTCACAGAGTAAAGGGGGCTCGCCAAGCTCCGGGGGTGCCAGCTCGTCTGGGCTGGGCCATCAGGCATTATGTAACCAAGCCAGAGGCTCCAAGAAACACCTAAGCTGGCCTGGTGTTCATCTTGGACCGCGGTTTCCAGCTATTTCCTATGGAGGGAGATTTTGCTGAGCACAGGGTTCTCTGCATTTTCCATCCGTTTGCTATTAAAGAAAAGCAGGACACAAAATATGAAATCCTTCCCTGAGGTTGCCAGAAATCTCCCAGTTCAGAAGAAGGAAGCTCTGTCCCGTGGTCCCTGGATGCCTGGTACGTCTGAGGCAGCAGGAGCTGATTCTGGAATCAGAATGTGAAATGTGCTCCCACGGGCAGCTCCCCTGGGGCCCAGCAGGGAGCAGGAGCTGAGCCCATGTCCTGTGGCTGGGCTGCCACGGGAGCTTACACTGCTCCTGGAGGGGAGGTGGGAAGAGGACGGGGCACACCAGCTCAGGACCATCAAGAGCCCTGGAGGAAGGAGCTCTAGTTAGAAGGCTTAAGTCAGCTCTGGGGTGGTTGATACAAGGTCCTACCTACCAAAATTCCATTTGCACCAAAAAAACTCATCATTAAAATTGTCATCTCAGTCTTAATGCCATAGTTCCACAAAGCCCCACATGGGGAAAAAGGATAGATGTCTTTAATACGTTCCTGTGGGGAGAGCACCTTGGGAAGCCAGAGGGGCCCTGGCAGGAGTGAAGACGGGTCAAGAAAGGTCTGGAGCACAGGACCTTCCTAGGTGGGGAAGCCTGGAGGATATGAGCTCTCAGGTCCCACGAGATTGGTGTCAGGGGTCTGCGTGGACCCCCACCCAAGGATGGGAGTAGAAGACTTCATGGGAATATGGGCGCATTCTGGCTGCAGAATGAGCATAAGTTGAGGATGTAGAGCTATGTCTGGGATGCCCTCAGATCTGTCCCTCCTAAGTCCATCCCCAGGCCCTCAGGCCACTCCCCTGCACAGGTGGGAGGCAGTAGAGAAAGCCTGATGACCCAGAGTCAACCACCTGCCCTCAGGGTCAGCGCCGCCCCTGCAGTCCGTGTGACGCGGGCAGTAGCTGACTTCTCTGCCTTCGTTACTTCATCTGTGAAAGGGAAATAGCAGCAGCATCTCCAAGCAAGGCAGGGAGAGGGATGGGGGGGCGCGGGCAGAGAGGGGAATAGGCAGCTGATGTAAGGGTTGAGATAAAGCAGCAAAGTGAATAATATGGCTCTGGGAGCATGTCTGGTGCTCGGTAAATGTTAGCTGTTAGGAAACTGACCGATGCTTGGGGAGAAGAATACGGACAGCTCGGGGGCATCTGCCCCTGACGGGGGCGTAGGGGGCCCGGCAGCAGGGCGAGGCAGGGAGGGCACCACAGGAATGGGTGAGGACAGGGCCCTGTCCCCAGGGGTTTATAGTAAGGCATGGCCTAATGAAAGGACAGCTGCCTTAAGGGCAGAGGCAGGAGCTAGAGTGCAGGGACTGCTGGCCGGAGGGGACTCTGGTTTCCCTGCAGGGACCAGGCTCTGCGACCACAGGGACTGTGTCATAACAGGTAGTGTCATCCCATCATCCCAGGCCAAGCACTCCTACCGGACCCCCATGGAGGCGGCCCAAACAGAGGAACCTCGAACCATGGGGGATCTGAATGATGGAAGAAGCTGGCCTGATGTCCCCTCCCTCTTCTGGATGACTCCCCTGAAGCTTTGTGGGAGCTCCCAAACCCCTGTGCCCACAAAGCACCTCATCCTGAAGCGTCTACACACCATGCCCCACAGTGTGCTGGGTGCTGAGTTCCGGTGTCCCCCCCGGACTGAGGTCCCCGAGGCAGGGCCGGCATCGTCCCCATCCTGGCCCAGCCTCTTGGCACACCAGCACAGTAGGGGCACACACACCGACATTTTTTCTGAAAAAAGGTGGAATTCTGAGATTTCCAAGAGAAGCATTGAAGTCCCCATCACAGGGAAAATCAGAATTTTGCTGGGCTCCCTTCCACTTCCATTGTTGTAATGTGACTTTTGTATTGATTTACCTGTGGGGACATACTCTTTTAGGTCCATCACAACTTTCAAAGTCTTTTTCACCCAGCAGCCTTGCTTACGAAGCATGCGCTTCTCCTTTTTGGTTTCTCAAAGTAGCACCTGGAAAGTCTGGCATGAGCTGCTTGCCAAGCAGACCATGAGTCCCAGCACAGACTTCTTTCAGAATTTTGTCATTTAAAAATACATACATAGATATGTATGTATGTATGTACGTATGTATGTTTATTTATACACGTACATACACAAAGTAACGTAATGGCTAAATACATCATTTCTTAAGAGACAACCCATGATTAAGAAGAGCATTTTGGAGATCTGGGTTTGAGTCCTGGCTCACCTCTCCACCAAATGAGAGCTTGAACAAATCACAGGACTTAACATACTGGATACAGCACAACTCCTAGGAGCCCTTCACTTCTTCATCTAGCGATTCATTTATTTATTTATGAGCTCAGTACTTATCGAGGGCTTACCGCGTGCAAACACTGAGTGGTGCTTACATTCACTAAGGACAAAGCGGAAATAACCGACAATAGATACAGTCAATAAGCAAAGCATATGGTTAAGTTAGAGGGAGACAAGTGCCCTAGAGAAAAAGAAACGGCAAAGGATAAAGGGGATGGGGCGCTGAGGGCAAGGTGAGGGGCAAGCTACAGTCTTAAGTGTTTTGCCTATGAAACATCTGACATGATGGTTAAGAGCCTGGATTCTGGAGCCAGACCTAGGCTGAAATCCTAGCATGCGCTAGCCGTGCAATAGGGGGTAAGTCACTTAACCTCTCTGGGCCTCGGTTTTCTCAACTGTAAAATGGGGATGATAATCATAGTAGCTCCCTCCTAGGGGATTGTCAGAAGAACTGAGTTTATACACGTAAAGGGCTTGGCGCAATGCCAGCATGTTGTGAAAGCTACGTAAGCACTGAATATAAGCAACAGGAAGCATTGGCTATGTGTCAGTGTTAGAAAACCCCAGAATCCAGGGTCTGGCCTGACTTCCCTGGACCCCCCGAGGTTGTGGGCATGGGAGAGGGTAGGCAGGGTGCCCGTCAGCTCCTTCAGCTCCAGAAGCCCCTTCCTCTGTGTGGCTGTGCAGGGTGGGACCAGCTGATCTGGGCTTGAATCCTGTCTCCACTGTGGACTGGCTGTGTGACCTTGGGCAAGTTGCGTGACCTCTGTAAGCCTTGGTTCCTCCTCTCGGATGTGGGAATAGTCATAATGGATCGTTGGCCGGGACCCAGGCACTGTTCTAACTACTTTGCAAACAGCCCCTCATTTCGGCCTCGCCACAGCCCTCTGAGTTGGGTCTTCTGTTATCCTCTCGTACAGGTAGGGAAACTGAGGCACCGGCAGGTAAGAAGTTGGCCTGCTACAGCCAGGACTCTAATGCCTCCCTGCCTGACTGCAGAGCTCCCCTCATCCCTTGCTATAGTGCCACCCGGGATGGGAGCATAATACACGCCAGCCAGGCTCAGAGGTCGTTCCCCAGCTCCGTCCCTGTCATCACCGGTGCCTTCCCCAGGAGTGGCCGGATGGAAGGCGGGCAGCGGGGGCCCAGGTGTCATTTTGCTGTCCTCTGTGCTTTCAGAAGTTCTTTCCGACAAGCAGAGAGCAATCATCACGTGCTCTACGTTCGCAAGTGGCCGGCATTTCGCACCCTGCTCCTGTCCCCCCATCCCCGTCTCTGCTACTTGGTGACATCAAAACAATTAAATTTTAAACATCCATATTTGGCCCAGACTCAGACCTCTCAGAGAGACTGGGCTGAACCATGTTTCAGAAAGAAATAACAACAACAAAAGCCCTAACAGACTAGGTTGTTTGTTTTAATGAAAAGACCCAGAGAGACTAAAGTGTCTGGGGACGGGTGGGCATGGGGGGTGGTTTCGGGTCAACAGGGGACTGGAGTCACTCTTCAGGGAGAGTCCCAGAGGGCCGTGCGGACAATCAGAAATAAACCTACCTGTGCTTATTCCAGGGCGTGGATCTTTAAATAGAGCCCCTGGGGAGCGTTTCTGTAACTGCGGGACGAGCTGTCCCTTGTGCAGGCTGTTTATGGGACTGGGTAGCTCTGACCTTCAATGGGCTGCTTTGTTGTGTGTCTGCCTGTGCAGCCGCAGCCCGACAATGAGGGGCCCCACGGCTCACGCTCCTTTTGCCACTTCTCTTAAACGCCAGAAGCAATGGTCAGCCTGGGAGTGAGGCTTGCGCGAGGGCAGATGGAGCTCTGGCTGTGGCACCAGGGACCTCACAAAGCTCCCCAGGGAGGAATGCCCTCCAGGGGCTCTGGAGGGTTCCAGAGCAGCTGTGGGATGGGGGCTGGGAGGACCCGAGAAAAAGCCTGGACCCCTTGGCCCCTGAGTTCCCTGTCCTCCGGGGGCTCGCCTTGTTCTTCGACTGCTAACACAGTGCCCTTTCTGCTGCAGGGAGGTAGTACGCGGGGTCCCTGCAGAACGTTGTGACGGGTCCAGCCCTGCCAGGCAGGGGACAGACAGATGGCCTGTGTCCATCCATTTAGTCACTCACAGCGTGTTAAGCACTGTCGCCGAAAATCACAGTGGCAGGGCTCGATCCGTGGGACGTGCACTGTGCACCTGGCCCCATGCTGAGCACCCCACATGTGCTCTTGCTTTAATCCCACAACAACTCCAAGTGGGATGAGCCTCACTTTATTATCCCCATTTCACAGATGAGCAAACTGAGACTCTGGGAGGCCAAGTTCCTGCCATTAATCAAGAGCAGCCGGGGACTGGGACTCAGGTGGGCGCGATTCCAAAGCACTAAACTCTCCCACCTCGAGGACGCAGGAAGCACCAGCCCTGCCCTCTGGGAGCCCAGCCTGGTGGGGACGAGCAGCAAGAAAACAGACCATCACAGAAAAGCCTTAGGGAACACTAGCTCAGGCGAGAAGGGGCAGCTGGTCCAGCCCAAATAGAGCAGGTAGGTTATAAAGAACTTGGAAGAGATCATCTCTGAGATCAGTCGTTTAAGGAAAGGTCAAAGCCAGAGGGAGGAAGACAGTTGATCGAGGGAACAGTGAGGCAAGGCTTGACACTCGAGCTTGTGGACCTTCAGTAGACGTTGGGGTCTTGCCACTGGTATCATCAACGACTGACCTTGCTAATTTCACAGCCGCACGTACATACTGAGAACCTATGTTCGTGATATCTTCCGTGTCCCCACCATGACGCGGCCTAGACAAGTTCAGGTTTTCGGATGGGGAAACTGAGGCTCGGTGATATGAAGACCTTTGCCAGGGTGCATGTCACAGACACAGTTTCTAGGGCTCAGATGCTTTAAGGACGGGCCCTTCAAGAGTATTTCAGCCAGCCATCCAGTTGCCGACTCCCCTTCACACAACCCTCCAAAGGGATTGCCTTAACTTTTGCTTGAGTGCATTTAATGGCAGATAACACATGACCTTCTAAAACCCATCATCTGTCCGCAGAGAGATTTCAATTACTAACAAGTTCTTGCTTATTTTGAATCTAACTCTTTCTCCATTATGCCCATTCCCTCTGGGGGCCATTGAGATCAGCATCACTTTCTCCAGAGGCCAGCCCTCCAAAAATTGGGAAAAGACCCTAGAGTCTTAATCAGGCGGCCTCAGACATGCAGTGAGGCTGCCCATGGTGGTGCCTGTCCCCCTGCCCTGTGGTCCTCCTGCCCTGGCATCAGGCCAATGGGTGCCTGGTCCAGCACTCAAGGGTAGGGGCACTGTTTGCAGACCCCAGGGCCTCTGCCTAGTGACCAACCCCAGGGACTTTCGCCCAACCAGTCCTGTGGGGTCCCCCACCCTGGTGCCAACTTTGTCGGCGGTGAGTCCTGCTCTCCTCTCTTTCCCGGAGCTGGAGAGACGGTTCGTAGTGAGAAGGCAGCAAAATGCCCTACTGTTCATGCATGTGACGCCCCCGGAGTGAATCTCTCCCAGGACGCGCGGCCCCCTGACTCACCCAGGGTCCGCCCTGGGTAAACGTCCCGTGCTGGGCTGTCCTTTCAGGGGGTACATTTCCATGAGGCCCAGGTTTGATTCTCAGAACAGCAATAAAGGGAGGACCCACACATTCCCTCAGCCCCCCTTGCTCAGCCAGTGTTGACAGAAGGGCCACGTGACACAGGAGTGTCCAGGCAGGGGCCTGGAACGAGCGGGAGAGAGAGAAGGAGCAGGAGGGCCGGGTCCTGTGGCTGCTCATCACCTGGGACAAAGCCTGGCTTTGTCCGCCTGCCCCTTCCCCGGCTGTCCCCCGTCGGACTGTGGGCTTCCAACCCAAGCTGGATTGAGTTGGGTTGAATCCTCCTCACTAAAGCCCCCCCACCCCCCCATAAGGGCCTGTCCCCGGGGAAGCGGTTCCCGCTTGGGCTCAGGGGGCAGCAGGTAGAGAATACCCAGCCCTGGCACTTTCCTTCCCTCCTTCCCTCGTCCAGCCCCTTGGACAGAGCGTGGCGGTGGAGGGAGGCCTCTGCATCTGGAATCTTCCAGCCCTCCTGTTCCCTTGGCTGGGTATATTTGTTTTGGCTGCCTTCACCTGGGCTTTTTACAACAGATTTTCTTTCCTCTGCTTCCCTCCCAGCCCCCCCGGCAGCTGGCCTCGGCGGGCCCAGCACACAGAGCGACACTTGTCCTCAAAGAGCCACAGAACCCCGCTCTGCGTAGCAGCCCACCCGTGTCTGAGCCCCCAGCTGCCAGTTCCCTCGAGGGCTGCAGAGAGGTGCCCTTGAACCGGGTGGCAGAGGCAGGGCCGGGGACCAGAGTGCCAGGAAGGGGGACACGGGGAGGTCCGAGTTAGCAGGGGCAGGAAGAGCGGGACCAACGCACAGCTGGCACAAGGCACCCTGACACGGAGACTTGCTGGAGAAAGTCAGGGGTCAGATGGAGAGAGTCAAGTCCCCAAACCAGGCGGCGAGAAGAAGGCAGAGCCGAGCCAGGATAGAGGGGACTCTAGGAAGAGGGGGCCTGCATTCGAGTCCCCACCTGCCCCTTATTATCCGCCAGCTTCGGGCCCCTGCACCCAGCTCTTAATCTGTAACGTGGAAATGATAATATTTTACTTGCTCCAAGGTAAGGAACTGAACTTCTTGAGGTACTTTCCAGTTTGAAAACCTATGACTTAATAGCTTTTTTTTTTAATGCCAATAAAAGGTTATTTGTCTGCAAACAGAACATTGACATAACAAGAAGTGCCTGGGGTGGGGGAGGGAAGCAGTTTTCTGCCTGGTAACTTCCAGATCAGCAGTGAGGATTAAATCCCGTTCTAAATCGCGGCCAGTCTTCCTTGGGGGATGGTTTCTGAATAGAAAGGCCTTTATGGTTCCCTCTGCACTGCCCCTTCCGGGGGCACACTTGCCCCTTGAAGCCCCCAGCCTTGGCCAGGCTTTTGGCCCCCCTCTCCCTGCTCTGCTAGGGCCTCCCCCTGCCCCTGACCTTGCCCACGGCCAGCTGGCCCACAGGGCAGGCCTGGTGCCCAGGGCAGGGCTCCTCTGCTCCAAGGGCAATTCGGGGCACACGCCGCAGGTGTGTACCTTCATGAGGGCCCGTGCCGGGTTCAGGATGCCCAGCTGAAAGGTCCTGCCCGTGGAGGGATGGACAGAGGGGCCTCTCGTCCTCAAGGCCCCTCTCCCCACTACACCTTGGGATGCTCTCCTGGTCAAAGAATTCCCTTCCAAGTGTGCCTGCCCCATCCCACGTCCCAGCTGGGTCACCATTTCTTATCTCTCATTGCCTCTCTGTGGGCTTCTCTGTGTGGGTCCCAGGTCCTCGCTGTGGCCAGTGTCTGAGAGTGCTGACATCCCCGTGGCTATCCACGGTCCCACGGCTGCTGGCCTGATGCATCCCAAAGAATCCCGGCCCCTTGCCACAATCCAGTCTCCATCTTGCACCTTCATCCCACACTGTGTCTCTCCTGTCCAGGTCACTTCAAAGAGACTTTGTCTCTTCCTTGCCGCTTACTTGATCTGTAGGGAATTCTTGTCCTTCTCCAGGACTTACATTCTATAAAGTCGCCATGAACACCAAATTAGCAAGCACCCTTCCATCATTCTTAGGAGAGAACGGGGTTCGTGCATGCAAGCATCTGGTCACAACATCCTCACCAACCCACAACGCACACCTTTGTCTTGGGCGTGTTTCCATTTAAACACTTCTTGGTCCATTAACATTGAACTATGAGTCCTGCCCAAACAAAGCTTCTCTAAACTGTATTTCCTCCACGAGGCACATCGCACTAGCCAGCACATCAGAACTTGGCTTGAGGGCCATTTTCAGCAGTGAAATCACCCACGAAAAGCACAAAACATGTAAAAAAACGTGGTGCCAAACACACCCCAAGAAGGACACTTGCAAACAGGGTTTGCCCTGTTCAACCTCAGTTGGAACACATGTGAGGCGGTTCAGAGCCATCACTGACCTGTGTGTGTCCGGGAGACACCGTGCCCACAGTGGATTGCAGATAAATTTTAGATTTAGATTTAGGTAAATACGGAGTGCAGATAAATTTTAGCCAAGTGGGGAAATCCACAAAAATGTAATCCACGAAGAGCGAAGATTGATTGTGTGCCTCTTGCTCTCCCCATCCTTCCTCTTTTCCTCCACCAAATCCTTCTGGAGCCTCCCTGCCATGTCCCACCTTTGTCCACACTGTCCCCACCCAGGTGTTTCCTTACCTGGTCCCACAGCAAACATCTACTGAGCAGCAACTACATACCAGGCACTGTGCTAAGGACTCTAGGGCTCCAGAAAATGGGTGGGAGTCTAGGTCAAGGGTTGGCACATTTTTTCTGTAAGGCGCCAAAAAGTACTTCAAGCTTTGCGGGCTCTGTGGTCTGTCACAACTACCTAACTCTGCCAAGACGACACATAGATGAAGAGGCCGCTGATTACAAAACAGGTGCTGGGCTGGAGTCTGTCCACGGACTCCTGGTCTACCAGCATCCTGTCTCCCGTCTCCTTACTACAGCTCTCTCCCCGGGCTCATCACTCTCTGCCCCGTGACCATCAGCCATTCGTACCTAGTTCTGTTGGAAATCCTCCCCTAAAACTGCCTGGGACCCAAGGACAGGAATCACAACTGTCCTGCCCTCGGACATGTCAGGGTCTAGCACAGCAAGGATGTGCTGGAATGACAAATAAATACATAAGTCAATGTCCCATCTTTATGACTGCACAGGATCCAACTTTTGACCCTGACGTTCTTTAAACATATGTCAAGCCAACTTCGTGATCATATTTAAAAACAGAGACCTCTGAGACCCTGTCTGGAAGCAGCCCCTAAAATCATAAGCACTCCTCCAGTGATGAGGCATCTGCTGGCCTCCTGGCCCCACCTCTTCCTTAGGGAAGGGTCCAGAGAGGCATACAGTTGAGACTATGAAAGAAGCTCCTCTTTCTTTCTTATTCCTCCTTCCTCCTCCTTATTCCTTTCTTTTCTCCCCCTTTTTCTCCTTCTCTTTCTTTTCCCAGGAAAAGCAGGGTAGCCAGGTGGCTGCTGAGGATGGCCTCTGGTCTAGGGTTTCTGGGAGCGGAGGGGCAGAATTCCCTGATTCTGGGCTGTCTAGGCCAGCTCTTCCTCGCCCATACAGATGTCCCAGCGGGCAGTACAGTCCCCTGCACTTGGCTGGAGACCCCCTGGGACTGGCTCTCTCGGAGTCTTCCCAAAGCTGCAGGGAGCTACGTTCAGATCCCAACAGAGGTCCATCGCCAACACAAAGCGATGACTCCCCCGGATGGGGATATTAGGCAGTGGGCCAAGTGAGTGGAGGAGAAAATAAATTCCCAGCTCCCTTGAATCCCATAGCACAGATTTGCCTCTGGTTAAAGGCAGCCCCAGTCCCAAAGCCCCGTGGCTCTGACCCCGTGAATGCACACGCACACACGCACACACACGTACAAACATGGCCTCAGGGTCCGCAGGATGGAAAAGCAGTCTCAAGCTGGTTTAGCGTGTCTCCTCAATGTGTCACTTCTATCTATAAAGTCTCCACCCAATAGGGAAAGACTGAGAAAATCCGGGACATGAATCCTGGGCCTTGGGGGTTGACAGGAACTGTGAGTTGGTGTGAAGGTGAGTCATCTTTCACACTTGCTCACAAGCCTTCCACAGGTCTGTACAGAATGCCGCCTCACACCACCTGACAAGACGGGGCTCCATAAGAGGAGCCTAGAGGGGGGTTGGCCCTATACTACACAGGGGACGACAGGAATGCTAAAGGATAGAGAAGATGGGAAAGGAGCACAATGGAACAAGTTCTGGGTGAGGGCCCCCCACACCTGCACCTCTGGAGCTGGCTCCCGTATAAATGCGGCCCCAGGGACCAGAGAAGACAGGGGTCCAAACGCTTCATCCATACCATGCACTAATGCTAGCACCCCCCCACCCAGGCCTGTTGGGGGATTAATTAGAGAAGGTTTAGCACAGTGCTTGACATGTAGAAAGTCTGCAAAACCTTAGCAGCCACGATGACGAAAACGATAAGCACGGTGACGGAATTCTTTCAGCTCTTGGGAGGGATAGTGTACCTGAATCCAAGCTTCTGTTTCTGCAGCTCCTTTCCCAAAGTTGCTGCTAGAGCCAAAGACTTAGGACTCTGGGACTGGATACATTCTGGGACTCCACAGAAAATAGCTAATCCCCCATAATTACTCTAATGCCTCACATCCTCTCTTGACCTTTGCAGCAAGTGTGACTGTGCAGAGCATATAAAGAGTGCCTCCCACCCAGCCTACCTGGTCAACAGCCTCCCACTCTTCTGCGAATGTGGTGATCCACATCTCTGACGTTATCGCCACGCATTAATTATGCCTCATAAATGGAACCAAACCGTACATATTCTTTTCTGTCTTCCTTTCCTCGATATGTTTTAGAGATTCATTCACGTTGTTGTGCATACCCACAGTTCATTCTTCTTATTGGCTGAGAAGTATTCCCTGGTATGTATGTATCACAAATGGCTTATCCATTCATGGACACCTGGGTTGTTTTCCATTGGGGGATATTATGAATAAAGGGGCTCTGATGTACAACAAAACTCCATTTTATATTTCATGGGAGAAAACCATCTTGAAATAAATGGTACTGGAGCAAATGGATATCTATTAGGGAGAAAACTAACCTTTACCTCTAATTCATACTTCACACAAAAATTGATGCAAGGTGGATCACAGACCTGAAGTGGGAAGGTAAAACACTCTTCTACAAGAACACAGGGTAAAATCTTCAAGACTTTGGGAAGGGCGAGCCTGTCTTAACTGGGACATAAAAGGCATTAACCATTAAAGAAAAAAATAAAAAGAAAGTGGACTTCATTAAAATTAATAACTGTCTCATCAACAGATATCATTACGAATCTGAATAGATAGGCCAAAGACTGGGAGATATTTACAATATATATGTCTGACAAAGTAGTCTTATGCAGAAGGTTTATTTTTAAGACTCCACAAGTCAAATATAAGGAAAGAAATAACTCGGTTAAAAAATAGGTGAAATATTTGAACAGAAGCTTTTAAGAGGATATCCATAATGGTGGGCAAGCCTGGGAAAAAATACCCAACATCATGATTCACCAGAGAAATGGAATTTAAAAGTACAGTGAGACCTTATGGCATACCGGCATACTGTCAAAAAGCTTGAAATTAAAGAGACTGACACCACTAAGTGCTAGGGAGGGGGTGGAGCCCCTGGAACGCCCATACCAGCAGGTGGGAGGTTAAGCTGGTTTATCCACTTTGGAAAAGCATTTGGTAGAACCTACTAAAGGTGACTAGCATCCTATGACCCAGCAATTCCACCTCTAGGCATATAACCAATAGAAAGCATGAATATTCACCAAAGAGACACAAACAAGAATGTCTATAGCAGCTTTACTCCTAATGCCCAGCATACTTTAATCCAGATAACATAGAAATGTTATCTTCCAGGATGACTTTAGTCTTAGATTTGAGAGGACATGGGACCAGAAAGGACTATGCAGAAAGCTGCACAGCTCGGCGCAGGAAGGAGACTGATAACAAAAGGGCAAGGGAAGCAGGTGGTCCCTGGAAAGCCATGATGAGCCTGGAGACGGGGGCGGTCGTGATCTCAGCTAGCTAAGTGAGCCCCATCGAGCTACATTTGAGCCCAAGAGCATCGGTCCACCAACTGTGTGCCCTGAGGCTGCCCCTCGTGTGCTTAACCGGAAGGTATGTTCCCTGTTGGAAAGGCTGGGGAGAGAGAAGCCAGGGTAAGTGAGGTCTTTGAGGGGGAATTTTTCCGTGTCCATGTCATGAGGAGGCACCCACCGTCCAGTGAAACTTGTGAACGCTGGGATCCAGGTCACTCACGCAAGCCAAAGGGGGGCTATTTCTGCTTCCACAGGACTGGCCTTCAGCCGCCTGAGGTCCGTGCATCTCTCACAGCTCTTCTCCTCCCACAGGCACTGCCAGGCAAGGGCTGTGCCGATGGGGATCCGGGAAGCCCCTGCCCCGGGGGCCCTCCGCCCACCCACACTGGCATGTGTGCCCAACATGACATCTTTCCTAAGAGCGGAAATCACCTCATCCAAATACAGAACGGAAGAGACGTTTGACAAGGAGATACGCAAGCATTTCCTAGAGCAGGCACTAGGGCTACAAAACCCGCAGGCCAACGACATACATGGGGCCCCGTCCTAAGTAGGGACCTGGATCTTACACAGGAAATATTTGGGTAAACCTCCCACCTCAACACACAAACACACACACACACACACGGTTCATGAAACTCTCCCTCCCGGTGATAGGGGAGAACCCAAGAACTGTGTCGTTTTTAGTAAGAGGGACTGTTGGAAAACATTGTTAGGAAAAAATAGAAATAAATAGAAATTTCTCCTGCTTTAAAAGCAAACAGTCCACAGGAAGCCACAGGACTATTTTAAAATCTCATATTGAGAGTCCAGGAAAGATGTGAGCTAGGGCTCCAAAGAAGTAGCTGCTAAAAAAAATGAACCTGTCTCGCTGAGCTGGAGAAACGGCAGGTCATTTGCAGAGGAAAGGTGTCCTTTCAAAAGTGGGAGCTGAGTCTCAGGAAACACAGGAATCCAGAAGCCCCTTCCGAGTGGCAGCGGTGTTGGGCAGCTAGGGCGCTAAGCCTGGCCCTGCCCAGCCACACGTGCACCATCTGCTGACCCTTTCAAGGTCCCGCTCTGTCCCTCTCTGTGCATTCTAAAGTCCTCTCGTAGAAGTGCGGAGGTGTCTCATCTGGCAGCCTTTCTTTTATGGGCTGTCCTGATAAGGTTTACAGATCAAAAGTGTGATTCAAGGAACTACTTTTTTTTTTTTTTTTTAAGACTTTATCTATTTATTTATTTGACAGAGACACAGCAAGAGAGGGAACACAAGCAGGGGGAGTGGGAGAGGGAGAAGCAGGCTTCCCGCCAAGGGAGCCTGATCCCAGGCAGGGGGTCGATCCCAGGACCCTAGAATCATGACCCGAGCCAAAGGCAGATGCTTAACGACTGAGCCACCGAGGCGCCCCTCAAAGAACTTCTTATGCAAGAACCAGTAACACAGGCTGTTTCAAGACAGAGATGAAGCCAGGACCTCCCCACCCCGGCCCCGTGGAGATCTCTTTGGGACAGACTACAAAGCCAATGGAGGAACCTAAACTCACAGCTACGGTATGTTAAATGCTCTGAAGGGAGGAGTGCAGGGGGTCTGGGAGCCCAGAGGAGGGCACCTAACCCCTCCTGGTGTAGCAGGAAGACCCTCTAGGGACCCAGCACCTGAGCTGGGTTTTGAGCCAGGAGAGAAGGAAGGACATTCCAGGAGGAGAAGCCCCAGGTGCAAGAACACAGAGCTGTGAGTGCTTAGCAGGCGGCGGGAAGCCCGAGGCAGGGAAGGAGGAGGACGGCGGAGAGAGAAGGTCAAATGGGAAGGAGACTTTGACCCACTATTCTTCTCTTTTCGGTTTATCCTGAAGGCACACGCGTGGGAATCAGATGAGTAACAAGCAGCACGCGTTTCATGGTGTGGCGCCTCCTCGCCTCGCCTCCCGTGCCCCAGGGACGAAGGCATTATTACACCAAAGGAGGTCCAGGAAAGAGCGAGGACACCTATCAAAGCACAGAGGACTCAGACGGAAAACAGACGGCAATATTCATCTTGTTCGTTCTCAAGAGAATTGAGAAGAGAGAAAGCGTTCATGTCCAGAAGTTCACGGAGAAGGCTTGGCACGTCCAAACGGCAGCAGCAGGGGGTAACCCCGATAAGCTTAGGAAGGGGTGTCTGGGGAGGAATGGCAGAAAGCTGTCCTTTACCCAGGAAGCTGCAAACATCTGGAACTAATTCACCCTAGAGATGGGAGGGAGGCAAAGAGAAATGGGTTCAAGGAGGGTTTTGATCATTTCAGGGGTGGGAGGGCAGAGTGGTTATTAAGGGAAGCTGGGGATGTTTGGGACGGAGGCCTAACCGCTGAGGCTGGCATCTTGGAGCACCAGCAGGCTTTCCCAGCAAGCTTTGCAGATGGGGCCGACCAAGGGCGGGGCCAGACTGACCACTCTGTCCAACTCGGCGGGCACGGCTGCGGCTGCCGTCCCCGCTGGCCGCACCCACGGGGGACCTTGGTTCTGACAATGACAGGGCAGCAGGACGCAGGGCGGGAGCTGCTGAGCCTGTGAACCCACCCCAGGGACCCGACCCCGCTCTCTTCCCCCATGCCCACCTCTAATCCCTGAGAAGGACTACAGTGCCCTTGTCCGTGGGCTTCGAGCAGTCCCTGAGCTCACTTTCTTCGTCCAGGTCTCTTTAGCTCGACAGAAAAGAAGCTCATTTTTACACAGATATCACTCACGGGTAAGGGTCAGATGTGAGGTTTCTAAGTTCAGGGTCAGGGGAGGGGCAGGGAGAGCTTTAAGAAAAGATCTGAGAGTCATGAGGAGGAGGAGCTAAGCATAGAGGAGAGAAAGGCGATGACAGGTAGTGGTGGTCATAATGGCGACGCTGACGGCGTCGATTGAGATTGACGGCAGAGATTGAGCCGGGGAAGGAACGGTGGAGCCCACGGTGGTGGAGGGCAGGGAGGAGAAGAAGCCAACGGAGGTGAGGGGGAATTATGGAGGAAGTGATACTGGAGGTGACGGAGCATCGGCGGGGGAGGTGACGGCGGAAGGGGCGGTGGACACAGGGGACCCGGGATGGTAGAGGTGACGTGGGAGATGAAGCCAGCGAAGATAAAGGTGGGGGTGGGGCTGGAGGTGATAATTGATGGAGGCAATCACCCCAGCGAGGCAGCAAATCAAGAAGTCGGAGCTGGAGCAGTCAGGGAGGGGTTCCTGGAGTGTGTGGGTGTTGAATCCGCCTTTACGGACTCCCAGAATTTAGCCAGAGAAGACAGAGCAGGACATCCCAAGCCAGGGACGTGTTAGGGAGAATCTGTGGGGCAGGGAAGAGAGCCCCCTGGCAGAGGGGAGGATGACGGCTGGGCTGGCCCGGGGCATGGAGCACAATAAGGAGAGGAAACCCAGACAGAGGAGTTCAGATTCTGGGTGGCAAATGGAGAGCCCTGGAAGCCTGGGCTGTTAGGAAAGAAGGTGTGCTGTGGGTGGTCTGGCAATGGTGAGCCGTCTGCCGGGAAGTGTGGCATTCGGACCGGAGCTGCTGAACCCTCGCGAGCCCAGGGATGAGCGCCAGGTTCCTGGCAGGGAAGGGGCTGGCTCCGGCTGGAGGGTCCTTTAACCCTAAGTCTTAGCTTATTTGCTCCTTCTTTCCCAAGGTCCAGATTACAATCCCCCCCAATACCTTAACTCCAATTCAGTGACACCCGAGGAATCAGGATGCCTTTTGTCAGATCCGACCCTCTGTCGGGCTGGACTGCAGTGGCCAACAGGCTTGTGAGAGCTGATTGTGCCAATGTCCTTTCAACTTCCAGTTCAGTGACACAACGGGAGTTTGATATCAGCTGTGGTGGGAGCATTTATACTAGAGAAACTGGAAATGCTGTAAGTTGACTTTTCTGTTCCTGGAAATTCAATTGTTAAACATTAAACCCCGACTGCTCTCTGGAACCCCCAACAAGAGGAGTGAGGACACTCCCTCTGCTAGGCCTGGGCCCACAGCGTGTCCCTGCATTCT
Organism: Potos flavus; assembly: GCA_028534135.1. Classification (NCBI taxonomy): domain Eukaryota; kingdom Metazoa; phylum Chordata; class Mammalia; order Carnivora; family Procyonidae; genus Potos; species Potos flavus. The sequence continues at coordinate 5,368,521 of CM052896.1, read as the reverse complement.
AACGTCACTCGTGGTATGTTTCAAACCGAACCTGTGTTGCAGTAACTTCGAACCCCCAATAGGCAGGGAAACTCATAACGCAGGCCTGGATATTTTCCCCAACTTCTTCTTATGAGAAAATTCAAAGGTACAGAAAAGTTGAAGGAACATACGGTGACCATGTATATAACTTCCAAATACGTATTCAAATTTTCTTCCATTGTCTCAAGAATGTCTTTTTCTGTCTTCTCTCCCAAACAAGGATCAGATTAAAGCTCCCCATTGCATTGAGTTGTTTTGCTCTTTACTCTTGTTTTGTTTCTTCTTTAGTGTCTTTTAATCTAGAGCAAGGGTCTGGATGTTTCTGGAAAGGGCCAGATAGTAAATATTTTACATTTTGCAAACCAAGAAGCAAAATCAAGGTCGGTACTTAGATTAAAAACCACTGAAAAATATAAAAGACTTTCTTAGCTCACAGTTGTAAAAAAAACAAAACAAAACAAAACAAAAAAACCAATGAGCTAGTTTGTCCTATGAGCTGTAGGTTGCCAACTTTTGACTCAGAGCTCTCTGTCCCCCTTGTCTCCCCCGTGACCACGGATGTGAGATCTGCGCATTTGTCCAGGGCCCTGGGTGCTCAGGGGGACCCAGTGCTTGGTTTGATATCCTGCTATTGCTTTCCTGAAATTTTTCATTTCTCCTGAAATTTTATCTTTAACTCGTAAGTGAAGTCTGATGAACAGACAGCGGATTTCGTGCACGAGGAGAAAGGCGCAATATGTGTGTGAGCTGCCGTTCCCGGCCACCCATCCGTGGATCGTGTCCCCAGTGTCCCGTGAGCACCCAGTCCCAGTGGACCCATGATGTATGGGTCATCATACATGTATGACGTATGTTACATCCACAGCAGAGTAAGCGGGGCCCCTCTGTTCAAACCAGAGCTGGCTTCAAATGCAGAAAGAAGGCAAGAGGGGGTCTAAGAAACACACGTGACTCTGTCACACCCTTCCCTACTACCTTTTACTTCCCTTACAGAGTCCCTGTAACTTACAGTCTGCAAAAGAGGACATTCAAAGAAAGGGAAAGATGGAGCCCTCTTTTCCTTCCAGTACTCCTTTCTTCCTCCCTCCCTTCCTCCCTTCCTTCCTCTCTCTCCCTTCCTTCCTTTTCTTTCCTCCTTCCTTCTTTCCTTTCTCTCCCTCCCTCCCTCTCTTTCTTTCCTTTCCTTCATTCAAAGATTATTTATCTATTTCAGAGAAAGAGAGAGACACTGCAAGCATGAGCAGGGGGAGGGCCAGAGGGAGAAGGAGACTCCCCGCTGAGCAAGGAGCCCGACGCCGGACTTGATTCCAGGACCCTGGATCATGACCTGAGCCAAAGGCAGATGCCTAACTGACTGAGCCACCCAGGCGTCCCTACTTCCTTATTTATACATACATGGATGGTAGAGACGGATGGCGAGTGTATCAAGAAATGACATAAAAACAGTTGTTAGTTTTGTGCGACATTTCTACTGTTCTGGTAAGAACCAAATACCTAGGCATGTACAAAGTACGAAACATGAAATGTGTCATTTTGGTGATTCCGCATATGAGCTAAATGCTTTTACCTTTGTGTGTAAAAGTGGCATTGCACAATACCGAGTTTACATATATTACATGCTGGTAACATAAAATTCTAATTTCTCTTTACTTAACGTGGCATTAAATAATGCATAAAAAACATCATGACCAATTGAGAGAGAGAGAAACTGTGGAAGAAAGGAATACCTTTAACAGCCCCATTTTCTTGCTTGTTGAACATGAGACCCCACATTTGCCCTTTGTGCTGGGCCCCCCAAATTACGTAGCCAGACTAACGACGCAGGCTTTTTGAAGAGACTCTGTAGAAGGTCCCATATTATCTAACTGCATCCACATGGTGTTATTTCATTTGTTCCTCAAGCTTCATATTTCTTTTTTTTTAATTTTTGGTTTTGTAAAAGATTTTTATTTATCCATTTGAGAGAGACACTGTGAGAGGGAGAGCGCGACTGGGCAGGGGGCGAGCTGCAGAGGCAGAGGGAGAAGCAGACACCCAGCCAAGCAGAGAGCCTGATGTGGGGCTCGATCCCAGGACCCTAAGATCATGACCTGAGCTGAAGGCAGATGCTTAACCAACTGAGCCACACAGGCGCCCCTCAAGCTTCATATTTCTTATAAACTGGAAGTTCAGTTTAGATGCTTGGGTAGATTCAGGTCAAACAAACTTTGGTAAGAGTATTTCATAAATGACTTAGCGTTCTTCACACAATCTCACCCCAGGAGGCACATACGATCACGTTGCCTTCTCTCTGAACAGGGTTATTTGATCTTCTGGTGATGATGACCTCCAGGTACTTCTATCATAAAGACACATTTTTCTCTTTGAAGTCAGTAATCATGTGGAGTACTACTTTGACACTGGGCACTGCCGCAGTGACCTTTGACCTAATGACTTTGGCATCCATCGATGATCTTCGCCTTAATTAATTATTACACTGGAGCTTGTAAAACGTCTTTCTAATTCCATCACTCTTTTTATATGTGCAAATAGACCTTCATCATTTAAAAAGAGAGAGTCTTCCTTACCCCTGACCTCTGTATTTAGTTTTGGGGGAACATCCCGAAGGACTCTTAGTAGTAATTAATTACTACTAATTATAATAATTAATTACTACTACTACTAATTACCATCATTGTTCTCTGTGATTTGGTTCGAACTGGGCCACATCTGTTCTGAGGATGCTCCTTCCATTTGGCTGCTGCGTTCTGTTGACATGACTTCCATTGATCTTTGAGCATCTTCCTGCTTTCTGACACAGAATGTTCCAGGCTCCTCTTGCACTTTTCCTGCATAGTGTTTAGAAACCAAGACCTGGGCACGACGTGAGCTCACTGTCACTGGAAATCACTGCTTTATTTGCTTTTCTTTTTTTTTTTTTTTTAAGTGAACTCTCTCCCCAATGTGAGGCTCAAACTCATGACCCCAAGATCAAGAGTCACATGCTTGGGGCACCTGGGTGGCTCAGTCAGTAAAGCATTCGACTGTGGATCTCAGTAAGGTCTTGATCTCAACGCCATGAATTCAAGCCCCGCGTTGGGCTCAAAAAATAGTCACATGCTCTACTCACTAAGCCAGCCAGGTGCCATGCCCTTTTATGTGCTTTTCAGAGGACAGAGAGAGAAAATAAACTTTTTAAAACCATGCACCTGTATTATAATTTTTAATGCTAATTTAATATTGCACATTTTATTTTCTAAATTTCTTTTATTTTTTATTTGTGTCTCTTTTCTCTTAGATTAAGATCTCGGTTCCTAATAAAATTAATATATTTTCTTATTTGATTTATTCTAGAAAAATAAAATAGTTTCAAAATTACAATACCATTACTTCTAACAATAAACTTACTAAGTGCAATCTAACTTTTATTTTAAAATTTTTTTCTCCTTAGCATAAATTCCACTCTAGTCAGAATACTGTATTTAAAAGTTGTTTGAAGTAGTTATTCCCTCCTGAAAATCATATTATCAGTTTAACATGGAGTTAGATCATCTGCTTCTGTTTGTATTCCGTTTTAGGGTTGGCTTTTTTTTCCTTCTATTTAATTTTACTTTCAAATCTGTAAGACGTTTACAAAGTTCAAAAGTTAAGATGATAAAAAAGGACTTACTCCTAAAAGTCTACCTATGGTCTTTATCTTTCCCAGCTCATGCCACAGCCTGCGTCAATACCTCGTTACTATTTTCATTTCTTTCTTATGCAAAAGGTAACGCTATGTACTACTCATGATGGGACCTACCAGAGCTTATTCAACTGGTCCTCTGCTGGTGGGCAGTTGGGTTCTTTTGCTTTTATAAATAATGCCACAAGGAATAACCATGTTCTCATTTGCCGAGTTGTATCTTCAGGGTAGATCTCTGGAATGAGATGGTGGGGTCAGAGAGTATGCACCTATGCCACCGGCTTGGATGTCAAGTTCCCTGCCATTTTGCATTCCCACAGCACAGTTTCAGGGTGAACTGTCACACTTTGGGATTTTTGCCAATTTAATAAGCGAGGAATGATGGTTCGATGAAGTGTTAATATGCATTTCTCTAATGGTGAGACTGAACACAGTTTTCTATGTTCCAGCCATTTGCCTTTCTTTCTTCTGTGAACTGTCCTGTTCATGTCATTCACCCATTTTTCTAGTACGTTTCTGCTCCTTTTCTTCTCAGTCCAAAGAGCGATTTATATGTCAACGCTCTACCTGTGCTTTAGACTGCGAATATCCACTCCTCCTCCCCCTGAAATGGGTCATTTGTCTTTTGACTTTATTTATGCTGTGTTCAGAGGGGTTTTGGAGGACCTCAGGCTACCGTTGTCCCTTCCCTGGCCACGAAAACGGCCCAGAATCAGATATGTAAACATCCAGGAGCTGGTGAGACAGGGAGCTGTGGAGACCAGCGTGAGCCTGGGGATGGCTACCGCACCTCCTCCCCTCCAAGAGCTCAGGGGAGTCAGCAAGTAGGGGGGAAGCCGCCCTCAGGGAGAGGCCAGGGGTCAGATCCGCCACAGGCTGGGTTTGTACAGAGAATGTGAAATTCCTCCTGAGCCTGGCAGGACGTGGCATTTGGACTCCGGTGAGCAAAGCATTCCACACCCCACCCAGAATGAGGCATGAAGGAGGCCAGTCATGAGAGGGGAGGGGCAGGACCCTGAGTCAGTCCTTCTGAGTGGGACCCTTGCTGACTCACCCAGGCTGTGGGCCCTTCCCGTACCTGGAAGGAGAGAAAAACACCAGAGAACCCGATTCTAGGACTGGGGGGATGTTAGCGATCCCAGCTGCCTCCCTTTGGGTGTGCGAAATATGAAGCCTAAGATTATACGTGATAATAGTAAGTGTTAATATATCTCGGCACGTACATGATTCAGTTTGAATGAGATGAAATTTCCATTTCTGTGGGCCCAGACTGGTTGAGTGTTGCCAGCTCCTTACGGCCAGATCTGAAATGTACCAGAGACGTCCTGAATATTTTCTGCGCTTCGCCTCTTTTGATCCTCAGGGCTCTGCAAGGCAGGTTCTCACCTGAAGAATTGAGGTCCAGAGAAGCAAGACCCACCTGCCTCTTCTGTCTTCCTGTCTGCCTCCAAGATTCCTCCCAGGCCAGCGCTTGCTCTCCGCCAAGGGCAACCCTCAGCCGGCGGGGACAGGAGCAGGTGGATTGGTGCACAAGTCGGAGACCTGTCCCACATGATTTCCCAGATGGCCCCCAGTGACATGGAGCTTCAGTTGCCCATTCTGTCACCTGCCCAGTAACGCACTCTGTATGGGCTTTCCCCTTTTCCCTGTCTCACTTTGCCTAGTCCCTTGCTAGGATGACCTATCAAATAAACCACCTGCTCCCGAGGACTTGTCTCATGGTGTGTGGGGGACACTTGGTTTCCAGTTCTGACTCTACTCATTAGTTACATAGCACTCACTCCGGGTCTCAGTTTCCCCACTGGAAAGCGAGGCTACCATCTCTGCACCGCATATGGCAGGGAAATGCTGGTTGGAGACCATGATTTCGCTGAGGCCATGCCTGGGAACACATCCTGCCCAGCAAAGGGGTCGACATGAAGGCTGTGTCACATCACCATCAGTGATGCCGGAGTGAAGACAGCAAGCTGATTCTCCAGAACCCCAGCAAATTCCAGAAGGGCAGCAAAAATGAAAATAATGGGCCTCTCCCTTAACCCTTCTGTTCTTTCTCTAGGCCTGAACGCACCAGTCCCCCAGGTTCTTGAGCCAGCTTCTGATCTGGCCACTCGTCTTTCGTATTTTGTAACAGGCCCATGACGGCTGTGAGAGTTTTAATCCCACCAGCCTGCACCTGAGAGGTGTCCTTGACTTCAGCGAGAGAAAGGATTGGCATTCAGGGAGCAGCCACTCTGCTAAATGCTTTCTATAAATGATCCTTTTCAGTCCTCCTAACTCAGTAGCTCCACTTTAGGGATGAGGGAACCAATGCCCAGAGGTGGTGTCTCAGGTCTCTCGGCAAAAAGTGGGAGAGCTGGAGTGCAAACCCAGGGCGGTCTGCCTCCCCGAGCCCGTGTTCCTCCAGCATTCTAGACATTCCCCGTCGGCAGGCCACACACTGCACCCAGGACCCTGTCACGGCTCACAAATCTTCTTTAAGAACTGTCTTCAGTGCCAAAAAATAAACTAGTCTCCTTGAAGTTTGGTTGTCCATTTTTGGTTACCCATATGCGTTCTCCCCTTCCCCCTGGAGGCAGCACAGTGCGGAAGTTAAACAGGTAGACTCAGTATTGGACCAAGTGGGTTCGAATCTACTTTCCTGCTGTGGGATCTCAGACAAGTTACTCAAAGTCTCGGTGCCTCAGTTTCCTCACATGTAAACCACGAACGACGGAATCCTATCGTATCCCCCTGGAAGGGGCTGTGAGGACAAACAAGGTAATCGACGCATGTAAAGTGCTTAGCACCTTGTCTAGTGCATAAAGGGTGCTCAAGGAACGCTGGCAATTACCGTCCTTCCCAGGAAAGTCCTGGAGGTCCCTTCCATGTGCGGTTAGGGCTCCCTCCTCTCTGCTCCCCCAGGCTGCCTATCATTTAACCCCTGGGCATTGGCATTGACTGCCTCTTTATACCAGGCAAAGATTATGCTCTCTGAGGGCTGCGGTCATTCCCAGACCAGGCGTGCTGGCGGTAGGGGGTGGCTCTTAGCAGGATGACCAGCCAACCTGCTAATCACCCCTCGCAAACCTTGAACCATCAACACCTTCAGGATATTCTCCTCCCCGAGCAACAAGCCCGGCTCAGAGCAGGCAATGGATGAATGAGCTCCAAGTGACTACTAGCTATTTTTAATTTTAAAACATCAACCATCTCCATGGAGAAAATTTAAGACCGTTTGGAGAAGGGGCTGGGAGTAGTTCCTCAAATAGTGCCAACCTCACTGGACATGTGAGCAACCCCACCACCCTGGGGAGCGAACTCGTTTGCATGGATAAATTCTGATCTGTGGTTTTTCTAAATCAGTGCTCCTTTGTGTCCCTTGCAAAGTTATGCACACAGTAGGAGCTCAATAAATAGGTGTTTATTTATTGAAGTGCTCCCGAGCCCCTGAATTTGCAAACAGAAACCAGAATCGGAGTCTCCTCCCTTCCAGGCCAGGCCTTGGTCCATCTGGGCAGACAGATGACTATTCACTGGCCGGCCCCCTCTGGGAATACTGTCCCGGCTCCAAGCGGGGCTGCTGAAAGGGGGCCATTCTCTCATCTCAGAAGGGCCTCAGACATTCACAGTGAGGGTTTTTTTCTCAACTGCCTCACTTGACCTTCGAGCCTACGGGGCAGTGGGCAAAGCCCAGGAAAGGCCGGTCACGAATAGCCTTCCACCAGCCCAGGGGTCAGTCCGCTTTCTTGGACTTCCCATTCGGCTCTCTCTGAGCTTTTGGGGACCTTGGAGAGCACAGAAGACCACAACATTCCCCTCCTTCCCTCTAGACCAAAAGTTAGAGGCTCCTTCCTATGGCCTCAGAACCTGGACTGCCATGTTCTCGCTTTCCCTGTCCCCCTCCACCATGGCAGTGGACCATGGGGGCTCAGTTATCTTAAATTGTAACGGAAGTACTGACCAACCAGTGTGAGGATTCGAGGCAGCCCGCGCAATTACAGCACACCTCCCCTTGTCGACTGGCATGCTTGGGAAGGACAAGGGCTGCGGGTCATTGGCTCAGAAACTTGCGCCCCCATTGAGTTGCCTTTGGGGTGGCTAGTGGAAAAGGTGGGGTACCATGGAGTCAGGTGGGAGGGTGTGGGGTGTGAGCATGTGTTGGGGGAAGAAAGAAAGATCTAAAAGGAGACACTCTTGGGTCTCCTGAGAGGTACAAGTCAAGTAGTGTCATCTCTTGCTTTTGTTACCTTACCTTAAACATCTAGCATTTTCATGAGGTCATTTACTAGAGACCATACAGGACACAGTACCATGATCCCAAAACAGGAATATGTACTAGTCAAGGGCTTAGGTTCTGGGGACTGGGTGGTCTGAGTTCGAATTCCCATTTACCAGGTGACCTTGGGCAAGCCAGAAACTACTCTAAATGTCAGTTTTCTCATCTGTCCAAAGACAGGTACCAATACTTCCTAGCTTGTAGGATTGAGATACGGAAAGCATGGGACCTAGCACATTGTGAGTGCTGATACTCATCGTATCAGCTACGATGAGTATCAGGTGCAAAGACAGAGGCATGCACAGGCAGCAAGAGGTTATCCTATCTAGCTAGAGCTAGGGGCAAATGCGAAATGTCACGAGAAAGGGCACAAAAGACAGATGGGAAGCCATGCTACAGCGGTGGCCTGTGGGAAATTTATACTTAATTCAGTGGTCATGGGGAGCCATGGAAGGTTTGGAAGCAGGAGAGAGATGAGAACAGAGCTGGTACCAGGGAACAAGGTGAGAACAGAGAGTCTACAGACAGAGGAGGATTCATCCTATAGCCTTGTCACCAATGCTCTTCTGTTCAGATCAGATGGGACCAATCCCACTCCCCCCAGCTCCCCGCCCTCAGCCTATGCTGCGAACAGGGGCAGCCTTGCCATTGAGAATCGTGGCTGTCTTCTCTCCTGCCCCTGGATGTGAACGTGAAATCTTGCTCAAATTTGCTGAGTAAAAATAACAGGAGGCAGTGAGAAATAGCAGCTCTACCCTCCTTTTCAACCAGACCCTCTGGCTTACTGAACGCTGGTCCAGGGCGAGAGCCTAGTTTTCACACATGTTTTTTCTCACTTCCCTGGGATTTCTTTCCTTTTTGTTTTTTTTTTTTTTCCTCCTTTCCCCTCTGCAGTTCTCTTTGCCAGTCTCCGATAAGGGGATGATCCTTAGCAAAGACCGGCCCAGGTCTGGCAGTCTGTCCCGAGTACCCGTCATGTTGAATCTGTCGGTAGGGAGAGCTGGGGCCAGCGGGGAGCGATCTGCCGAAGTCAATGGAATCACAGTGAAGGAACAGGGTTTGGAATGAGGCCACGGGACCCCTGAGGGCAGACACTGGGTCTGCTTTGTTCTCTGATGTATTCCCAGCATTTGGAACAGTGCCTGGCACCCAGCGGGGGCTCAATACATGGAGGCTAAGTTAGAGCAGTGAGCGCAGGGATGGCTGCCCATCAGGAGCCGTGCGAGTGTAAGCAACGCCCCCTCCCCGCTCCCGCAGGGTCAGGGGAGAGGTGCTCAGAGGTGCGTTGCGGCCAACTGCCAGGCATTGGAAAAGGGCGGCCACTCCTCATGGTGGACGGTGGGAGGTGGGCAACGAGCACGTACTGGAGGAGAGGGCAGGTGGGCAGGGATGTGTTGGCCGATCACCTCCGAGGAGGAGTCTGGCCGAGGAAGGCTCTGAGAGAAATACTAAGTCAAAACAGCTCGGCGCCCAGGTCCTCCTCTGCCCCACCCCCACCCCCAGCCACGCCCAACGCGGGGGTGACCGTGACAAGGGCATCTTCACTACCTCCGTAGGTAGCGGGTGCCCGTGACCCACCGGCTGGGGGGCCACGCTAAGGGGTCTGGGTCCGGCGGTCCAGGGCGGGGCAGGGCCCCAGGAGCCCTGGCAGAGCGCCCCTCCGGGCCGGCGTCCGCGGCAGGCGGCACGTCCCCTTCCCCGCGCGGTCGGGACGCCCGGGCGCGCACGCGGGACGGAGGGGACCCCGGGAGGTCTGGGCCCAGGGCACACATCCGAGGCCGCCGAACAAGGGCTGGCTTTGTGCAGCGGGCGGGCGGCAGGCCGGCCAGTTCCCCACGCCCCTCCCGGCCCCGGCCCGGCCGCTGCCCGCGGATTCCTGCGGATTCCTGCGGCCGCCGGGTCTTGGCAGCGCGGCGCGGCGGGCGCGGACTTAGCCCTGAGCCCTGGCGCTCCCCCTCTCGCCCGGAGAGGAGCTCCGCAGCGGGGAGAGGCGCCCGGACGTCCGAGGGAGCCAAATGATCCACCGAGGCAAGGCAGCGATCTCTGCACCCGCTTGCTCTCCGCGCGAGATGGTTCCAGGTCCAACAGGGCCCACCTGGTGCCTCTCCCCCACCTGAAGGGGCCCAACGGACTGCCCCGGCAGGGGTAGGGGGTCCTCCCTCCCGGCCCCAGCGCCCATCCTCCCGTGGTTCTCAGGAACCTCTCAGGAGGGGGCCTGCACACCTAAGACACCTGAGTGACCTGGTCCCGCTGCCATGGGAAGTCTATGCTGAACCCACCAGGGCGCGCCCGAGCAGGTGGCAGCCTGTGGAAGGTCCCTTGGGTTCTCACCCAAGCCACGCCCACCACCACCCTATTCCCCTGCCTCTCTCCCAGACTGGGGTCAATGTGACCTTGAGAAGGAAATTGTAGGAATGTTCTCTGGGCATTCTTAAACTGCTGGAAAATGTCCACGCAGAGGAGTGTGACATTTCGGGAGCAACTTGGCAGCACCTGGCAAGGCCTTTAAAACGGTTCTTCCTTCTAATCAGCAGCTTCAAGGAATTCATCTCAAGGGAGGAATTATAAATGTGCACAAAGATGTTCACTGTGGCATTACTCATAATACCAAAGCAACTGGAAACATATTTATGGCCAGCAATAAACTATTACATAGACATTACAAGGCACGGACATGAGAAAAATTGTCATGATATACATTCAATGGGGGGAAATGTAAGCCACAAAGTCCTATGTTTTCAGTTGTAATTGCTCTGGTAGGTCCTGAGGAAGCCAGTGTTCTGAGTATGCAGAAACAGAATGCTAAAATAAAAAGAAAGCGGGATTTCCAAATACACACCCATGCCTAACAATATATAGCACAGCTTTTTTCTGGATGACCAAATGAAATAGTACTAGCCAGGATTCGCTAAGTGTTTATGATGTAGAGGGAAATTTTTAAAAACTAGATGAAGACAACAGGAAATCAGAAAAGGGGCAAAAGATACATAGGAAATGCAAGATAAATAGAAAACAAACAGTAGGATGGCAAAAATAATAACTATCAGCAATTATTATAGACGGTAAAAGTCTAAACTCAACATTTCGAAGTCTGCTGATTCGGTTAAAACATATGCACAAATCAAAAATAGAATTACAAGGAGAAGTTCATAAATTCACAATCTTATATGTAATACTTACAAGAGAAACAATCAACACATGAAAGAGAAAAGCTAAAAGTAAGGAGGAAAACGATACACCAAGAAATGCAACCCTCCCCGCTCTCCCTCCGCAAAGTTGCTATGGCTAAGTTAAACTTTAAGGGAAAAACAATTATTGAGAATATCAATAGCTACATGATTATAAAAGGAGTAATTCCAGGAAGTTATAACAATTGCAAAAACAGAGGCGCCTGGGTGGTTCAGTGGGTTAAAGCCTCTGCCTTCGGCTCAGGTCATGATCTCAGGGTCCTGGGATCGAACCCCACATCAGCTCTCTGCTCAGTAGGGAGCCTGCTTCCCCCCCTCTCTCTGCCTGCCTCTCTACTTGTGATCTCTTGCTCTCTGTCAGATAAATAAACAAAATCTTTTTTTAAAAAATCGCAAAAACATAGGAAGTTTAGTATCCAAATTTATAAAAGAAAAAGTGGTAGTTACAAAGAAAAATGTATAAGCCCTCGATCATAATCGTAGATTTTTATTACACTTCTCTCAGTAACTGATATGTCAAGCAGACAAAAATTTAGGAAGGACAGAATGAGTAATCCAAGTAAGTTTAGTCTATGAACATGTATAGAATCATACATTTCTACATGTACCCAGCATTTAGAAATACTTTTCAAGAATGCACAACACATTTTGAAAATTAATTACTTACCAGGCACAAAGCAAATCATAGTAAAAAACTAGAATTGGTATCATATAAACCATATGCTCTGAATGCAGTGCAATTAAGACAGAAATCAAGAACCAAAAGAAAACAAATATAATAGTGTACATTTTGGGAAAATTTAAAACATGCTTCTGGTTAACTCAGGGGTTACAGAAAAACCAAAATTGGAAATTAGAAGTTATTTAGAACTTAATGGCATTGAAAATGTTATGTATCAACACTTATGGGATGCCCTTCTCCTTCCTTTCCCTTCTTGAGCCATTGAGTCCTAAGCTGTTAGGTAGACAGAGCCAGGTAACTGATAGGTAACTGACAGGTGCCCACTGAGAGGTGACCTGGAATGGGTGTCACAGCCCAAGGGGAAGGAGGAGCATGTCCGTGTCATGGGGAGGCTTGCCTGGGGAGTCAGAGCCTCAGCTGAGACACAAGGGCATCTGTGTAAGGAAGCAGCCTGGTGTGGGGTGCTGAAGCCCGAAGCTGGTGAGGACAGTATCCACCAGCCTACGGAGGTACCTTGATGGGAGGTGTCAGAGTCCATGCTGCGTGAGAAGGACACCCACAGACCTCACACTAATGCCTCCAATCCCAATCCAAAATCAAGAGTTCGTGCAGTTTTCTTCTCTCCATAGGTACAACTTCCTTCTCCAACAGTGAAAAACTTGGCTCTCATGATCCCTAAGATAGTGACACATTTGGTCCATCCCCCTTGAAAGCAGTCTCCATCACTGCTGTCTGCCCCCACCCCCCAAGCAGACAGACCTTCTAACTTGGCTTGGTCTCTGACAATTTTTTGTACTTTGGTCCAAAATACCAATTTTTTGTACTTTACTTGAAACTTTTCTGTAAGCTGGAGATTATGTTAAAAAAAATTCATTTAAAAACCATGTAGCATACAGCTAAAGCAGTAAAGCAACACTTATTGCATAAAGGCTTATGTGAGAAAAGAAGATTGAAACTCAATCAACAAAGTAACAAGACATTTGAAAAAGAAAAATAGAGTAAATCTAAAGAAAGTAGAAGGAAGGAAGGAAGAGATAAGTGTTGGCAATAGTCATAAGGTCAGGTCAATGCTTCCACACTTACAGAGAAAGTGTAACTTGATACAACCAATTCAAAAAACAATTTTCCTTTAGTAAAGTTTAAGATGTGCTTAACCTATGATCTGGCAATTCTGCCCTCAAAAACTTCTTCATATGCCCCAAAAGATGCTATAACAATGCTCTTTGTGGTGTTGTTTGTAATAGTCAAAAAAGGAAAGCAAATGAAGTATTCATAGAGTAGACAAAAAAAAAAAATCGTGATATATTTATGCAAGGTAACACCATGGATCAGAAAACATGAATGAATCACTGCTACACTCATTACCACAGATGAAAAAAATCATAATGATGGGCAATAATAACAGATGACAAAAGAATTCATGTTCATGAAAATATTTCAAGAAAACACAGGCTAACATTTATGCCCTCAGGGCTGGGAAGGATGTCTTAAATAAGACATAAAAGGACATGCAGATAGAATGTGAAACACTGATAAAATTAACAATCTTCAAACTAAAACTTCCTGCATGACAAGACATCATAGACAAGAGAGAAAGACAAACCATAGGCTGGGAGAAGATATTTATAATAGATCAAGCTGACAGTGAATTAGTCTCCAGAATTTATTAAAAAAAAAAAAATTCTTAATCATCAACAAAAAATCAAGCTCAGTGGTAAAAGGATATGAAAATTCCAGTTTCTAAAAAGGAAGGTGGAGTGAGTACCAAACTTGAGAAGTTGCTGTACATCTCTGGGGATGGGGGAATGCAAATTAAAACTCAGTGCTTACACCTTAGCGACCTGCCCCGGGAGCTCAACACCATCCTCCACTATCACACCCCACTCCCTGCCACTCATCTTCAGTCTGATGGGCTGCTGTCCACAGCCCAGTGCTCTTGACTGCCCCTCCCAGGTGCCAGAGCTCACCTGTCTCCCGCCCAGTGATAGACTCTATTAGAACCACCTGGGTCCCCAAGAGTAAGACACACACAGCCCCTTCCTCTTCAAGCTGCATAGACACTTCCGGGGGACTGGGCTTGCGTAGGTCCAACTCACGAACAAACACTAGGACTAATGAAATGCTGGTTCCCTTCAATACACAAGCCCACTGCTGAGTCAGTTTCACCATAGCTGGTCTTCCTTTCTCTGTGGTGGATTTTCTTCCAGGTTCTCAACTATTCATCCCCCTTGCAGTTAAGTGTCTGTTGGCTTCTCCGCCCCATTCCTGTGTGTGTGAACCCCCAAGTGTAGATACAGTTTGGAATCATTCCCAGAAGGCCACCAGTCCCCATCAATATCAATGGATGCCAAATATAATTCATGGTTCTTATTTCTTTTTCGGAGATAGGTAAAAATTGCTAATGTTTTCATCAAGGTAGAAGGTATACATGGAGAACTCTGGGATAACCAAGGTAGGGTGACATCACAAGTGTGTGCTCCTGCTGAGAGACCTAATGCTTTACTTTGGTCCTGGTACACCTGTAACATGCCTGACATGCCTGCATTAGGCCTCTAGGGAGAAACGCAGGGAGAGGAATGAAACCAGTCAAGAAATATGTTTTTTTTTCAACTGGCTATAAGCGAAGCCGTGCTATAGAATGGCTGAGTGTCACCTGCTGTGTCACAGGAACAGAGAAGTTTGATGGTCAAGAAGGTGCTCCCCCATGGCAAGAATGCCCTCTACAGCTTTCCTCCCTGAGCTGGTAACAATGCACCCTCCCTAAGCTCTCCTGGGGACCCAGAGGCCAAGTCCCGAAACCGGAGTGGGCGTTTCCCAGACCAGCTGCACTCAAATCAACAGCTGCTGAGCAAAGAAGTGAATTTTTCACTTACTGAAATATCTACGAAAAGCTTCATCTGAATGTGGTCTTTGACCAATTGGCTTTATTTTGTGACTTGGAATGACATTTCTGTATTTTTATACGAGAGTTACATTTAGACTCTAACCGCCCTCAGAAAATAGCTCTTGGTGAATCTCAAACTTCTCAAGCTTGCTGTTTCAATGAGTGGAAACAACATTTCTGTAAATGGTTTCTTTAAGAGCAGACATAAATCAGCACCACTTTACTGGCTACAGAAATACTGATGCAACTAACGGATTAAAAGTTATTTGCAGATGGTAGCACGCTAAATTTGTCCTGAAAATCTACTCATGTCACCAAATATGGGTTTCTCTATACTACTGAAAAATAAAGCTATTTTTAAATGTAATATAATCCAAATGTCAACGGTCCCCTCGTCCCTCCTCATTCTTTCCTCTTTGTCCACTTCAACAGTGGCTGAGAATAAAATTTCTTCATATGGTTGTATCAATACTGCATAAAATTCAGAGAATAAAAGGAAAGCATTACCTGTGGACAGCCTCAGGCTAGCTGTTAAAGGGACCTGCCGAGCCCGGACTCGTGACCCCTGCCCGAATGGGCGGAAAGCGGTCGCTAGAGAATGGGCTTGAGCCCGGACTCGGCAGGTCCCTTTAACAGCTAGCCTGTGGCTGTCCACAATTACCAAACAAATAAAAGCATTTTGGGGGCTTTCTCTCTCCCTTCCTTTCTTTCCTTCTTTTTATCTTTTTGTTGTTGCTGTTGTTCGTCCACAAATATATGTATTTGCTTACATACATTTTTGTGCACTATTCTTTATTTTCTGGAAAATGCCCCCCACCCCACCTCTCAGCGTCAAGTTCAGTTCCTTCCCTCTCGTCTCTCTGTGATCCCCTCCAGGGCATGGATCATATCTTTCCCTCTCTGTGAGCCTCTTGAGGGCACAGCACAAGGCACATACTGTGTGCTTTCAGTAATGTTCACTAAAATTCCCAAAAATATTCACTGAAATCACCAAAGAGCAAAGAACATTCTGGGTCTTCAGAATGATGGCTTCTATGCTGTACATAAGCCTCTCACTTTAACGATGCCTCTATTCCAAAGTTGGAGAGCCTCTATCATTAGAAAAAAGCCAAGTGTACCTCTCAGCCATGACTGGTTTTGTAGTTAGTGTTCAAGTTCAGAGTCAGAGAGCTTAAATAACCTGCCCCAGGCCACACAGCTGACAAGTGGCTCAGCGAGGATTCACTCACAGGCCTACTATCTCTCAACTCCAGACTTCTAACCAGGTTGTATGATGAGTATCCAGTGAATACAGAAGCCTCTCACTTTAACGATGCCTCTATTCCAAAGTTGGAGAGCCTCCATCATTAGAAAAAAGCCAAGTGTACCTCTCAGCCATGACTGGTTGTAGTTAGTGTTCAAGTCCATGCTGGTCTTCTCTATTCTAGGCCAATTACCACTATGTTTCTTTTCTTTCTTTCCTTTTAAGATTTATGTATTTAATAGAGAGAGAGCGTGGAGGGGGAGGAAGAGAGAGAGAACCCTAGTAGACTGCCCTCTGAGCGTGGAGCCCAAAGTGGGGCTCGATCCCACGATCCTGAGATCATGACCTGAGGCGAAACCAAGAGCTGGATGCTTAACTGACTGGGCCACTGCCATGTTTCTTACACTTTCCTTCATAGAGCAGGGTTTCTAGTCTTCCCATCATTATCAGTCTCTTCTGGAAATATTTGAGTCTGTGCATATATTATTTCAAATATGGTGCCAGAAACAACAAACAGTCCAAAAAGTATTTAAGAAAACAATCTTACTTATAATAGCATCCAAAAGAATGATATTTAGGAATAGACCTAACCAAGGAGACCAAAGACTTGTGCACCAAAAACCACAAAACAGTGCTGAGAGAAATTTAAAAAGACACAAATAAGTGATAAAACATCCCACATTCATGGGTTGGAAGATTTAATATTGTTAAAATGTCCATACTACCCAAAGTGATCTTACAGATTCATTGCAATCCCTATCAAATTCCAATGGCATTTTAAAATAGAAATGGAAACAATAACCAAAAAATTCATGTGGAACCACAAAGGAACCCAAATAGCCAAAACAATCCCGAGAAAGAAGAAAAAAGCTGAAGGCTTCACACTTCCTGATTTCAAAACATATTGCAAAGCTACAGACATCAAAACAGAATGGTACTGGCATAGACAGACAAATAAAACAGCAGCACAGAATAGAGAGTCCAGAAATAAACTCACACATAGCCTTTCAAATGATCTTCAACATGGGTGCCAAGAATACACAATGGGAAAAGATGGTTTCTTCAACAAATGGGAAAACTGGACATCCACATGTGAAGGAAAACTGGACATCCACATGTGAAACAAACCAGATCCTCATCTTACACAGTATATCAAAATCAACTTAAAATGAAAGGGCTTAAATGTGAGACCTACGAGAAAATATAGAGGACAAGCTTTATGACATTGATCTTGGCGATAATTTCTTGCCCATGACACCAAAAGGACAAAAGCAAGAATAGACAAGTGGGACTACAACAAACTAGAAAGCTTGGCAT
>CM052896.1:5257578-5350770 GCA_028534135.1 Potos flavus | reverse complement strand
AAATGCCTCCTTGATGATGCCAGATACTCTGAGTTAGTATCTGGCACATATGAGTTCAAGGTTAATTACATCCTCCTTTCCTCTCGGGTATGCCCAGTCATGACCTCAAGAGTAACTTGTTAAAACAGGACTCCTTTTCCTCTGGCTCCTCATCTGCGCACCCTCCCTCCACCCACCGAGATCCATACATGTGCATGTGGCACACACACACACTCCTTGCACCAAAGCAACTCTCCCTAATCCACAACCCTAAGGCCTCCCAGGCCTTCAGACTCCTCCTCGCCTTGCACCCTGCCCATCACCAAACCCTCCAGATTTTCCTCCAGAATACTCTGTGCATTTGTCCCCCTTCCGCCAATCCTGTACTTCAAATCTTCCTATCTGATAAGGTATCTCGTACTGTCAACCTGAAAACCAAACCTTGCCCACAAATCAGTTTTGCTTGGCCCACACAGTATTGAATTATAGATCAACATTTAATAATTAGGAAACTTAACACAAAAAGAAATACAGATTGTTGGCTTCTCACACACTCAAAAAGCAATGCAGATGCTAAGTGACTTCCCCTTTAGACACAGAAGATTCTTCCCAGGTTTTCACAGTTTCCAGCCCTCCCTATTATACTTTTAACACTAAGAGTTCCAGAGGTCATTTAATGTCAAGATTACTTAGTTGTTTTTCTTACACAGTCCTTGTGGGCATTTGATTATGTGATGCAAGCTTAGATTTATGGAATTTTAATCACAAGCAGTCTTCAAAATCCTTTTAAGAGAAGGGGCATCTTCTATATATATTTAAAAATAATTTTCTCTTTGCTCTAATCAATCCCAAAGTGACAAACTGCC
Organism: Potos flavus; assembly: GCA_028534135.1. Taxonomy (NCBI): domain Eukaryota; kingdom Metazoa; phylum Chordata; class Mammalia; order Carnivora; family Procyonidae; genus Potos; species Potos flavus. The sequence continues at coordinate 5,349,925 of CM052896.1, read as the reverse complement.
TAAGAATTTATAAGGTAGAAAAATGCACCCCAACTTTTCTCTTTTCTTCTCGGAGCAAACAAGAAGAGAAAGCCTAAGTTGACCACATAACACAACATTTTACGTCCTAGCTGAAGTGACCTAAATTTTCTTTTTAAAAATCATACATTTCAGCTTTCCTTTAAATGTTGTTATTTTAAAGTAATTGTGTCTTTTATGGAAGAAAATAATCAAAATATACTTATCACTTTCATTGAAGTTCCCATGTCTTATATTTGGCGATGGTTGCTGTCCTAAATGGGCAATTGTGACACAACAAAGAAACGAACAACGACAAAACTTACAAACTCCTATATCTCACCTCTCAACAACTGCCTCAGCAGGCATTTATGGAGAAAGGAGATATTATTCAATTCTCTGATGCAGGTGCAAAATGAAGCTGGAAAACCATCAAAATAAATCACTGCTTAAAATTCCCAGGTACATCTTCAGAATAGGAAGCCTATCTATCTCTAACACTATAAACAAAATGTAAAAAGAAGTATGACATTTTAATATTATTCAATTATATTAATATTCACATTAATAATAATATTATTTAATAATAATAACCAAAGATTAAAACAAGCTTTCTCGAGAGATATCTGTTCTGGTTTGAATGATCTTGGTTGGCTTTGAATCGATACACCCTTGAAAACTGTGGTATGGTCTGATCAAATCAAGAGACTCCGAGTGTCTCATAAATCTAATAACAAAATAATAGAATGATGACAATTCTGTAACCTCTAGGATGAGTTGGGCAGAAAGGGAGAAGAATGACCTGACAGAGCCAACTCATACACTTGTGCCCCATGGGGGTGGGGGGCGGGCGGCAAGACAGACTATGACACTCTCCTTTGCAGCCCTGTCAACTCTCCCTCCTACTGAGAATTAGTAACTGGAGCCCTCTTCCACCACCTCTACTCTCACCTAGTCCCTACCTTGAGACAAGTCTTCCCCCAAATCCCAACTACAAAAGCATTTGAAAATAATTATGGGTTTACTGGGGAGACAGAGAGAAGACAGTCACACCATATATCGTATTCTACCCAACATAACTTTATTAAGTCCCTCTTAGTCATGTCTATGTTCTCGCTCTTTCTCTAGTCCCTTTTTAGGGCCAACTAGTACCTCTTCCCTGCCCGCCCCCCAACTCTGGCTTCCTCCCACCTCCTGGACCATTCCTTCTAGATCCTACTACACCAGCCTTCCTCAACACTGGTTACACCTCATGATCCCCTGGGGAGCTTATAAAGCAAGCCAGTGCCAGAACCCCACTCCCAAAGACACTGATTCAACCCATCCTGCGGTACAAGCTGAACCTATTATTGTTTCAAAGCTACTCAGTGCCTCTAATATGCTGCCAGAACCCTTGGCATTTGCTCTTTACATTTGCTTATGTAGACGATCTCAATTTCTCGGATATACGTCCTTACCCACCACTCAACCCCCTGAAGAAGGCCATGGGGATGTTTTCTGCTGTTATGTTAATAATCTGGCATCTAGTCAACAAGCCAGTCTCTTGTAAGCTTAAGATATGAGAATTCATCCCATTAGAGCCTAAAAAATTGTTAGGAAATTCTTTCCCTTTGGGCACGATAATAAGACGACTGGCATGGGACATAATCATAAATGTGTGCTAAGGTTTAATTACAAGAACAATCACAGTTTATAACGGTAAAAATATATGATCTAGCAGCCAATTTGGTTAAATAAATTGTAGTATATTTCTACGGTGAAATAGTATGCATCATCAAAATAATGGTATTTTTGTGAAGGAAACTACCATAAGGTAATAATTTCCTCTTTTTCTTTTAAAAACATCAAACTGGGACGCCTGGGTGGCTCAGTCGGTTAAGCATCTGCCTTCGGCTCAGGTCATGATCCCAGGGTCCTGGGATCGAGCCCCACGTTGGGCTCCCTGCTCAGCGGGGTAACTGCTTCTCCCTCTGCCTCTCCCACTCCCCTGCTTGTGCTCTCTCACTCCCTCTCTCTGCCAAATACATAAAATCTTTAAAAATTTTTAAAAATTAAAAAAATTAAAACATCAAACTGGCAGAAATTTGAATTGTACAATGACTACCAATAGATCCTTTACCTAAATTCACCTATCGCTAACATTTGCCCTATTCTCTGCGTCCACTGTATTCATATTTGGATGTATTTTTTTTTGTTTGGGTTCTTTGTGGTTTTTTTTCAGAATCCTTTGGAAAATCAACTGCAGACATTCTCACTCCACCCCCAAGCACCATAGCGCACGTCTCGTCTTCTAAGAACTGGCACTGTGATGACCTAGATGAGCCCAGTATCATTATCACACCCAAGACATCAGTACTGAGCGAATAATAGGATCTAAGAGAGAGCCCATATTCTACCTTCTCCACCTGTCCCCAAAATGGCCTCTATAGCTAGTTTCTTAAATCCAGCTCCAATCAAGGATCACGGACTGCATTTGGTTGTCGTGGCTTCTTAGTCTCCTTTTAATCTACGGTGGTTCCAAGCCTTGTTCATTTCTTCTTTTATGACATTGACTTTTTTTTTTTTAAGAGTTTGGGCTTGTTTTGCCAAATATCTGAATGTCTGATGGTTTCTTCATGGTTATGTTCAGGTTAGACTCTTTCACCAAAAATACCACCCGGGTACTTTGGTGTTCTTTCCCTTCCATCACACCAAATGCCAGTCATGTCAACTTGTCCCGTTACTGGGGGTCATCTAATTTGAACCCCTACCTAAGGTGATTGCTGCCAGACCTCTCTAGTGTAAACGTGCTTTTACCTTTTTGCAAGCAGTAAGTGAGCTGTAGGGTGATACCTTGACATGGTGTGGATATCCTTTCCCCAAAAACCTTTCATCCAATGCACTCACCGATAACCTTGCCTGAATCAATTATTACAAGGATGGTTGCAAAATGGTCCCCAACATAATATGAAATGAAAAAATATGAGGGTACACAGCTACCGATCCTCACTGTACTTTGCAGTCATCAGGCCAGGCTGCTTTCTGCATTTTCAAAAGGGAAATCATTTAATGCTTGGAGAAATGAAATGAGTCTCCCGAGGCCCACGGTCTCTGATATGCTAAGATTGGTCCGAGGCAAACCTCAGCATTTCTTCACACTCAGTTTGTCAGGAGAGGGAAATACAAAGGGATTCAGAGGACATGGCCTGCCCGAGATGGAGGGTCCTTTGCTGGAGCATCCCGGAGAACCAGCATGGCTGGATGACGTCGGAGCCGTGACTGGGAATCAGATCGCCTGGGCTACTGACTGGCGTGACCCTGGCAAATCCCTCCCCTTGTCCCAGCCCAGGCCTCCCATCCTTTAATATGAGAAGAACGGGGCCGGTGACCGCTAACATAAGGGCGGGCTCTAGGATGCAGATTCTTTCTGTTCATCTTCACTCTGTTTGCTATTCTATGATTTGTGCTTTTGGAAACCAAATCGATATGACTTCTTATTATAAATACTTCACTTTCCTTCATATAAATGCTGGTGTATAGGAAGTTATAGGTCCCCAGAGGGCCTTTCTTTTCCACGCCAAACCGCAGCGCCTGTTCCACGACCAAAAGAAAGTTGTAGCTTTACTCTCCCGATGACAGCTATGAGAGATAAATGCAGAGGGCGGGATGGCACAAAGCCAGCAGCATTGAGACACCATCCCAAACTTCGACCATCTTTGAATCATCTTAAGCAAGCTTCCAAGGCGCTAGCTGAGCCCAAAGACCTGACACCCCATAATGATAGTTAATGTTTCTGGAGTGCTTGTGATGTGCCAAGCCTTGTTCTCCACGCTTTACATACATTTGTTTATCTCCTCCTCCTAACACCTCTGCGAAGTTGTTATGATTCCCATTTCACACCTGAGGAACATGAGGCCCAGAAAGGGTAGATAACTTGACCAGGTCACACAGCACGTCAGTGGTAGAACCAGGATTCAAACCCAAGCATTCTGCCTCCAGACTGGTTTTTGGTTTATAATCAATAAAATCGAGAAATGTTACTACGGGATACGCATGTTGCCATTGCGAGAAGATAATATTTGGAAACATTAATTGTGGGTTTCTTCTCTTTGAATCACGTGTTTCTTGGCACCTGATGGTCCTTTCCTGATTCTGGCAGACCCAGCATGTGGCATCTTGTGCCTCAGAGAAGGGATAAGGAAGCAGAATGATAGAGAAAAGTGAGAGCAGGAGTGGGGGCCCAGGAGGTAAGAGGAAGGGTTTAGCAGAGGCAATCGGTCTGGGAGCACGTACGATGTCAGGGCAGGACGTGGAGCCTGGGGGCTGGACGAGACCCACGGTTACAGGCCAGCGACCTGGAGTGGGGGGCAAAGAGCATGGAGAGGCGGCTGTGTCCACAGGCAGCCAGTCACCCCTGGTTGGATGGGAGTGAGAGCCACACAGGTTCAGAAAATCCGAGAGCAGCGGAGGGATGGCGACAACCTCAAGTGGAGATGTGTGATTGGGGGGTCTGGGCGAGCAGAATGTGAGATCACCATGTTGTCACGACCCACGAGGGCAGGCGGGCACCTGCGTGCGTGACGGGGGCTCTGAAGGACAAGGACCGCTAGCTAGCTTGAAGAGCCCCTTATATGGGGATGAGAAGGACACAGGAGTGGCCCACAGCCCTGCCCCAACCCTGTGGCACCACAACGCTGGTGGGGGGTCGGGAGGGAAGGGAGAAGAAGCACAAGCTGGTTGAGACCATTTCCACCGCACAGTGGAAACAGGGATAAATCGCAAAAAGATAAAGTTACCTTTGTTGACCACACTGGATTTTGCGGACTGAAATTTGTCCCTATTATTTTATTATTTTTTATTTTAAAAAAATTTTTAAAGCTTTTTATTTATTTATTTGACAGAGAAAAAGAGCACAAGCAAGTGGAGCTGCAGGCAGAGGGAGAGGGAGAAGCAGGCTCCCGGCCAAGCAGGGAGCCCGATGCGGGGCTTGATCTCAGGACTCTGTGATCATGACCTGAGCTGAAGGCAGATGCTTAACCGACTGAGCCACCCAGGTGCCCCATGTCCCTATTATTTTAAACAACAGCACAAAATATGGATCCTGTTTTCAAGTTACTGTCAACCTAGGCAGGAGGCAGAGCCCAAGGTGCACGAGGTCTGAGGGCCTGATTGCAAGTCTGGCTCTCCCCAGTTTCCAGAACGGTCTGAGCTTTGGGGCCCTTCATCTGGAGAACGCACACATGGCACTAACTCACTAATTATTGGGTATATTCAATGAAAGCCATGTGGAGGAACTTTATAAAACCTTGGGGTGCTATATGAATGAAAGAAATTTTCCTTATAATTATTATCATTACCCAAACACACAAAAGAACTTGAGAACTCAAGACAGGCTATATGGGGCACCTGGGTGGCCTAGTGGGTTAAGCATCTGCCTTCGGCTCAGGTCATGATCTTGGGGTCCTGGGATCGAGCCCCACATCGGGCTCCCTGCTTTATGGGGAGTCTGCTTCTCTCTCTGCCCCTCCCCGCTTGTGCTCTCTCTCTCTCCCTCTCTCTCTCTCAAATGAATAAATAGAAATCTTTTTTTTAAGGTTTTATTTATTTATATGTCAGAGAGAGAGAGACAGCATAAGCGGGGGGGGGCTGTAGGCAGAGGCAGAGAGAGAAGCAGGTTTCCTGCCAAGCAAGGAGCTTGATGCGGGACTGGATCCCAGGACCCTGGGATCACGACCTGAGCTGAAGACAGACGCTTAACCAACTGAGCCACCCAGGCGTCCCTGAATAAATATAAATCTTAAAAAAAAAAAAAAAAAAAAGAATACTGTTTTGTGGTGTACAGTGAGTGCAAAGGAGGTCCAAGAAGGACTAGAACATGTCATCCTATGCGAAGTGGGAATGTACAATGCCCTGTCCACCCCTCTTCCAAATGACCCTGATGGCACAACAGTGTTTCTAGAAAAGGCTGCAACACATCTAAGTCCCAGCCACTTAGCCTGGCCCCAGCCTGGCCCATGCGTCTGCCTCACAAACTGCCTCCTTACTGCCCATGGCCTGACCTGGGGCAGTTCCCTCGGAATCTCTGGGCGGTGCTCCTTGCAGCCCTCCCGGCACTGAGCTCCACGCACCTGCTGAGATGCCCACGTCCACTCCATGCTGAGCTTCCTGCCCTCAAACCCCATCCCCCACTGAGCCCTTTCACCAGACATCACACTGCCCAGAAGCCATGGGCACCTGCCCGGGTGGCCTTTTCCCCACTCAGGGGGATGAGCTAATCTCTAGATTCCTGCTCACTCGCTCGCTCACTCACTCACTCACTCAGCAAATATCTACGGAGCCCCAGCGATGGCTCAGGTACTATGGACACAGCTGAGAACAAAATTAATAAAACTCCCTTTCCTCAGTTTCTCAGACCCAAGTCTCACATTTTATGATTAAAGCCCTCAGCAGGATTTCCTCCTCTGTCTGCCACTTTACTTTTTTTTTTAAGGATTCTCTAGCTTATTTCAGCAGTTCAAATGAGTTTTTAAGTAAGCTCTACACCCAACGTGGGGCTCGAACTCACAACCCTGAGATCAAGAGTTGTATGTTCCACCGACTGAGCCAGCCAAGTGCTGGCTCTCTACTCTCTCTCTACCACTTTATAATTGGATGTTTAGTTTCTTCCTTTGGGGAGGATAGTGTTCTAGTGGAAAAAGCATGGGTTTCAAGCCACCAGAGAACTCTGTGTTGGAATCGAGGTGGGCTCTGACACTCTGAGTGGGCTCAGTTGGTTATCCTAATCTAGGACTTCCATTTCTTTTCTGTGAAATAAGGAGAAATGTGTACTACAAGGAGTTTTCCTTTTTCTCTTCTGAGAATTAAATAAGACAATGTATATAAAGTTCTGGTTGAAAAGTAGAACTTCGATAAACATCAATGACCTTCTCTTTCAAAATATCCCTTTGCCCATTGTAGCGGACGCTCTAAACGCTCCACGTCCTGTCCCTTTATCTCTTCTGTGGGCCCACCCCCAGCTTCTCTATGCTTTGCTTTTAAAGGCTCACATCTGTGATCTTCAGAGGGCTGCTCTGGGCTATAGAGCCATTCCTCCTAAGCAGGAAATGGCTGGGAATTGATATCTGCACACACACACACACACACACACACACACACACACACACACAAGGGGAGGTGGCGGCCAGCAGCCAGTGGCTGATCCATATAGAAGGAAAATCCTGAGATGTCATTTATGCTCCAGAGCTCCCCCTCGGGATCAGGGTTGAAGCTCGCTTCAAACGGCCATTGCCTGACTTCTTCCCCTTCCCTGTTTCATACCTCTCCACTCCTCTCCCATGCCACCTCTTACTAGTTTCTCAGGAAAATTTTCTAAATAAGTCCCTTACACACAAATTCTCACCTCACGGTCTGCTTCTGGGAAACCAGACGAAGATACCTGGTGCTACAGACTGAATGTTTGTGTCCCCTCCCCCAAATTCCTATGTTGAAATTCTAACCCCCAAAGTGATGGTATTAGGTGGTGGGGCTTCTGGGAGCTGACTGGGTCATGAAGGTGGGGTCCTCACCCCTTCCACCATGTGAGGACGCCGTGAAAAAGGCAGTCTACGACCCAGGAAGTGGGTCACCGGACAGAACCTGCCACTGCCTTGATCTCGGACTTCCCAGCCTCCAGAAGTGTGAGGAATAAATGGTGTTTAGTCCACCTGGCTTGTGTTTGAGTGGCCTGAATGAACGATGACGCTCAGAGAGCTTTTGCTCTCTTCGTGGAGATGGACAACAAGCAAGAGGAAAAAGCAAAATATGTGCTATTTTAGTGATAAATGCAGAGGAGAAAGTAAAGCAGGGGACGGGGGAATGTAGTGTAGAGGGAGACTGAATTTTGGATAGTGTGACATGAGTATGTGGCATTTGAATGCAGACTGAGAGACAAGGTGTGCTTGAGCAAGTAAGTTCAAAACAGAGCTCAGAGGAACCGCACATACAAAGGCCCTGTGGCAGGAGTGTGTCTGGCATGTTCCAGGAACGACACAGTGGCCAGTGCAGCTGCAGTGGAGTAAGGGAGAGAGTAATAGGAGATGAGGCAGTGAAGGAAGGCAGAGCCAGTGAAGTGGGGAGATAATGAATACATCTGAGTTGAAAATCATCATGATCTGACTTGGGTTTTAGTACCAGCCTCTGTGTTGAGAATAAAGTGGGACAAAATAGCAGCAAACATACCCGCTAGAAGGCTAATGAGGTAACTCATAGCATCCATGACCTTGGTGTGGACCACAGTGCTAATAATGGAATTGGTGATTAAGTGGTTGGATTCTGGATACCTTTGGAAGATAGAGTCAAGAAGATTTCCTGATATAATGAAGACGAGGTGTGAAAGAAAGAGGGGCCAAGGATGACTCCAAGATTTTGTGCCTCAGGGGCTGGAAGGCTGGGGTTGCCACTAACGGAGATGGGGAAGATTCTAGAAGGAGCAGATTTGTGAAACAGGATCAGGAGCTTATATTTGAGATGCCAGTTAGACACCTAAGACATCTTAGGTGGGCAGTGGGGCATATAACTCAGAGCTGACGAAAGGCCCCTGTTCTGCCTAATCTCATATCCCATTGCCTGCAGAGCTCCTGGGCTGACCAAAGAAGTCAAGAAGTCTAAAAGGAAGTGAAAATTATGATGCCTGGTACCTTCAGACCTGGGCTTTTGGGTGACCTGGCAGGGGCCCTTGGGGAGCTTGGATATTTGAGCCCTGCTGTTTGAACACCATGGAAGCCAGCTCAATCCCTATTGGGCTGACAAAGCTGACTTTCACACCCCTACTGTTGTGTGGCATGGAGAAGGTTGCAGCTGAAGGTACCAATCACTGAGCAAGATAGAGCCAGGGACAGAGAGGCCACGATGCTGGAGAAGCTTTGCTAAAAGAAATCTTTTTCTGCCTCTTCATTCCTCTCAACACCCTAGATTTTAAACATCTGGATAGAAGCAATGGGGGAACCATTCCTGGATTTTGCAGAGGACAGTGAAGTAACTCAACATTTGTTTCAGGAAGTTGGCTGTAAGGGTAACAGGATGCTCTATTGGAAAGACCAGGGACTAGAGAAAGGGAGCCTTGTCAGAAGAATATTTCAGTAATACTGAAGACAGGGCAGGAGCAGTAGGGATAAAATGTACTGAACTGTTTTAAGATAAATGAAAAGGGCAGAATAAACATAACCTAGAGACTCACCGCATGGCTGGGGACCAGTGATAAGGAGATTGGACCATGTCTGAGTTACCGGGTCAATGGAAGAGGGAAAGAGGAGCAGGAGCAGGTTTAGAAGAAAAGATAATTGACTTTGGAAGAGTTGTGTTGACAGGAAGGTGAGATACTCAGCTGCGTCAGTCAGCTATTGCCATGATAACGCTGTGTAACAAACCACCCCAACACTCAGCGTCTTCAATCAAGAGTCATTTCTTCTCACTCATGCACTTATGGGTCAACTGTATGTTGGCTGATCTAGGCTGAGCTGTTCCACGTCTCTTATCATCCTTGGGTCAATGTGGATTGGCAATGGATATCTTGCTATCCAAGGTATGACCTTCTCCTGGCAAAGACAGAAGCTTGAGAGGGCAAGCCCACCCACACAAGCACATTTCAAGTCTCTGCTTGTGTTACATATGCTGACATGCATTGGCCAAAGAAAGTCATGTGCCTGAGCCCAAAGTCCAGGGACAGGGCGAAGGGAGAAAGGAGTAAACAACTGCCAAACAATAATCAAATCCAGGGCTCAGTACACTATGAGCTCTAAGCCAAATCCAGTCTATCACCTGTTTTTGTAAATAAAGTTTTATTGGAACATAGTCATGCTTGTTTGCCTGTAGCTGCTTTCATGCTACAATGGCGGAGTGTCAGGGCCCAGGAGCTGAAGATATTTACAATCTGGCCCTTCCCAGTAAAAGTTTCCAGATCCCTGATCTAATCTACCACATTGGCCAATGTACAGTAATTAGACAGACTTGAAGGTCTAGCCCAAGTCATAATGAGCCCCACTGAAAGCATTTTATATCACTCGGCCTGCATCTTAGTCCCCCATTTCTGAGATGTTTTATTATATCTCAAACCAAGAAAATAGTGGTATCCAACAGAAATGAAGGACACTGTGCTAAGGTTAGCCTATGACATCTGCATTTGTTCCACAGGAAGCCATGCTTCACCCAAGACCAGCACAGGTGATTAACTTCTTAAGATGCATTCCTTACCAGCTACTGTCAGTCACTACTTAGAAATTTAAATCTCACGTGTGGACTCAACAGTCTAGAATAAAAATTGACTGTAGAGCCGTGGCTCACGACTATAATCTGTGCCCAAATTTGAGGTTGCAAAGCATACATTCTGTAGTATACAGAGCCCCCTGGAGGGAATGGGCTGTGACGAGAAGCACAGGGCCCGTGAAAGTTCCCTACCATCCAGCAACAGCCAGGGAGGATGGGGAGGCCTAGAACACAGTTATATTTGTGAACAGCCCTCATAAGTGGTCATGAGTTCAAGATGGAAATTTACTGAGTGCTGGGCATGAACCACCAGGAAAGAAATTTTCTACTGTGTTTTCTCCTAAGGCCCTTTGCCAAGGTTGCTGAGACTACTATGCGCATTCCCCAGATCACATTGTCACTCAGCGGCGGCTGCTGCTGAATGCAGTGCTCGGACAGGCCAGCCTAGGCTCTCTTGCTCCAGCAGGTTCTGTGTCTACCCACAAATATTTATTGAGGGCCTATCATGAGCCAAATACTGAAGTAGGCACTGGGCATAAAGCAGTGGACAAAACAAAGATGCCTGCCCTCATGGAGCTTACGTTCTGGTGTGTGATGGGAGGAGGAAGAGAGAGAGAGAAACAGTTAAAATAAGTAAGCGAAATATACGGCATGCCAAGCGTCAGTAAGTAGAGTGGAGGAAAAATGGAGAGAGGAGAGGAAAGGTCAGCATGTCAGTGTGCTGCAGTATTACACAGGGGGTCAGTGAAACCTCATGGAGAAGCTAATAGATGATCAAGGACTTGAAGTGAATGAAGGAAGGAGGCATATATGTATTCAGGAAGAAGAACCAGCAAGTGGAAAGGCCCTGAGGTGGAAGCATGGCTGTGAAAAAACACTCAAGTTCCCAGAATCTGGTCCCAGATTCTTCAGCCAGACTGAAGACAAGAAGTTATTTTTAAATTAGAGCAGCTCCCCTCGTCAGAATGATTAATTTTTCCTTTTCCTGGATTGGCTGGATATGTATTCAGTGGAGAAATGTCCTCACAAGCCTGCTTCTATCTCAATCCCATCGTCATCAGGAACTCCTCTTCTGATGCCTGCCCAGGTTAATGGTGGCCACTTCTCTCCTGGGGCTCCTGAGTTTGACCTTGAATTCACCCCAAGGTCATTCTATGGGGCAGTGGACATACCCAGAGCCACCAGCGAGTACCAGCGAGTACCCCCAATGGAGAGGATTCTGGTTTCCACCCTCATCCATCTGCTCCATCCCACATATCCTCTGCTTAATGCCAGCCTTCACCCCCTCAGCTGAAGTCAACAGGGGAGATTCTGGGGAGGTAGTCAGGTCTGCAGAGGTGAGGCTTGCTTCCCCAGGCTCACCTTCAAGCCCACCTCTCCATTCTCTCCATTCTCCCTCCTCCAGGATCCCACTGGCATGCCGCCCCATCCAGGAAGCCTCCCTCCTTCTGAAAGAACTTCTCTCTTCTTTGGATTGACATAGCAATTCTCTCTTCTAAAATCAGAAGCCACGGCCTATTATATTTCAGTTGGTTGAGCCCATTTCCCCATGAAATGTAAGCTCCTTGAGGCCAAAACTGGATTCACTCTTGGTTCTTTGCTGTACCTGAACAAACCCTTGCACAGGACTATAACCCAAAGAAGTCTTCAGGGACTAACCTGAAGATGCTCCTTGTAAGAGGCTGTTTAAACACCTTCCTCTCAAGCCCCAAGGCCCCATTTCTCCAGACCTAATATCCGATCCCATCTGGTAGGGTAAGGCCTGGGGAGCACTGCCCCACCTCTTCCCAAAACCTACAGAATATTTGCAGCTCATAGGTCTTGGAGGCTACAGGTCAGAGGGTGAGGCCACAGCTTTAAAAATGGGATAGGCTATAATAATAAAAAGATTAAACATGAATGTTTTTTCTCAAAACACAAGGCTTTGGCCATCTTCAGCATCAGACCCAGTCTGAGCTCTTCTCTGGCGTTGATTGGACTGGGCTCAGGAGGGACAGCGTGTTTTATAACTGTTTACAGAAGGGGGAAACTCAAGGAAGCCAAAGAAAGACCTACTGTTAGGGGACCAGGTGGATTAGGGTGCCCAGCTGCAGAAAGGTCAGCATCACTGGTCAGCTCTAGGTCAGGGCCACAAGGTCACAGAGAGGAGCTTGTTCTTTGGGTAAACAATACTGGGCATTTGCTATTTAAGAGGTACATTGTGATCAGTACTATGCAAATGAAATCAGAAGGTGGCTGGGATCACGCGAACCCAGATGTGCAGCACAGAAGGGTCACTCGGCTTGGACTTCGAACTCCACAAAGTGCTTTGAGCTCAGACTTAAAATTCTCCCCCAGTGAAGCTCTTCACAGAGTCGCAGATACCAGCTAGCAGCATGGATAGGAGAGGGCACTCATCGCTTGCCTCCAATGTCCCAGGACATTGCTGTGAAGCACTATGAAATAATGGGGTTTTATAAACCCCATTATTTTCTTGAAAATAGAGCAATTCTACTGTATTTATTTTTATAAAAGCATTAATTTTTGTCAATACTTAAAATATTTTAAATATGCTTTGACTCCGAGAAGCAAAGATACTCCAGCAGCAATGAGCACCCCTAGTGCTCAGATCTTGGTCTCTAATATCATCCTCCACTAAATGCAACCAGGGCTCCTCCAGAAAAGGGTGGTTCCAACTGGTATAAGATGAGCCTGGACTATCCTGTTATGACAGAAAGTAAGTGCTCAAAAAGCCAGGGTTATATGTCATAAGGTCATGGGACCCAGCTTGGAGAGACAGCCGCTGACTACATCCACAACAATTCAAGCAAGGTAATTAAGTGCCATGTAATTAAATAGGAATGAATTATAAACCACTGAAAAAGATAGGAATTCATGGGGCACCTGGGTGGCTCAGTCAGTTAAGAGGCTGCCTTTGGCTCAGGTCATGATCCCAGGGTCCAGGATCGGGCTCCTTGCTCAGTGGGGAGCCTGGCTTCTCCCTCTTCCTCTGCCTGCCACTCCCCCTCCTTGTGCACGCTCTCTCTCTCTCTGTGTCAAGTAAATAAATAAAATCTTAAAAATAAAAAAAGAGGAATTCATGAGTCCATGCTGATAATAAATAAGTACATAAATAAATAGAGGACAGAAAGTTCTCTTGGTTGAAACAGGACTCTTGAGAATCGATTATTAAATGTGGTAGGATTGGTGAAGCTGGAAAATCATCACTTTGCAACCATCATGGTAATGACTGGATCAGGCAAGAAGCATCAGTGGATGCTAAATATAGGGGGAAACTGAGACAAAGAACAGGATATTTATATAGTCTTAACCTGTTCTCCCATAGATCATGTATTAGTTGCAATGGAGAAAATAATGATCATATAATTTAAAAAATCACATAACACCTAGATTGGATGATAAAAATTAACATCATTGGGGCGCTTGGGTGGCTCAGTCAGTCAAGCATCTGACTCTTGGTTTCAGCTCAGGTCATGATCTCAGGGTTGTGAGATCAAGCCCCACATCAGGCTCCATGCTGGGCATAGAGCCTTCTTAAGATTCTCTCTCTCTCCCTCTGCCTCTTTCCACTCCCTCTCTTAAAAAAAAAATTAGCATCATCAATGAGAGACAGATGGGTACCATGTGCCTCTCAAATGTGATGCTCTGGGAAGGACACATTATCACCTATGCAGTGTTCCAGCCAAGAAAACAAACCCCAATCTAATCATCAGGAAAACATCTGGCAAACACAAAGTGAGGCACATTCAGTTAAGAGGGGTCATGCTGTATTCCTTCAAAAATGTCAATGTCATGCAAGACAAAGAAAGCTGTGGAATGTTCCAAAGTAAAGAAGGCTAAAGAGACGTGACATTTAAATCCTAACCTGTTATAGATGTTATTGGGTCAACCAATAAAATTGGAACACAAATAGTAGATTTTATAAAAGTATTGTATCAATGTTAAACTTGCTTAAGTTTATAACTGTACCATGGTTATGTACAAGAATATCCCTATTTCTAGAAAATACACGTTGAAATATTTAGGGACAGAGGGCCATGATATATGTAACTTACTTGCAAATGGCTCAGAAGAGAAACAAGATAGGTGATAAATGGATATATGATAGATAGGTAGGTGGATGGATGGATGGATGGATGGATACGTACCTGGTTGGGTGGATGGATGTGTGGATGGGTGGATGGATGGGTAGGTGGATAGGTGGGTGGATGGATGGATAGGTGGATAGGTGAGTGGGTGGATTAGTTGATGGATGGGTGGGTGGGTGATGCGTGGATGGATGGATGGAAGGATGCATGAGGCATGGAGGATGGAGGAAAGAGGAAGGGGGGAAGCAACTAATAAAGCAGATGGGTAAAATGTTAACAGGAGCTGAATCTGGGTAAGTGTTACAGGTGTGTTGTTACTAGTTTTATTTGTATGTGTTGTCTGTAAGACTGAAATTATTTCCAAACAAAACACATTTAAAAAATTTTTCCACAATGTCAGGGGCACGTGGGTGGCTCAGTCAGTTAAGCAGCTGCCTTCGGTTTAAGTCATGATTTTGGGGTCCGGCGATCGAGCCCTGCATTGGGCTCCCTGTACAGCAGGGAGTCTGCTTCTCCCTTTCCCTCTGCCTCTCCTCCCGTCACCCCCTCCCCCATGCTCTCTCTCTCATTGTCTTGTGCATACTCTCTCTCTCTTTCCCTCAAATAAATAAAATCTTTTTAAAAATCTACAATTTCTATAGCCAGGTCTTGGAATTTATTCATTTTTAATATAGCAAAAGTCTCCAAACATACAAAAGCAGTCCGGATCTGCTGTGATCTTTCAGCCACAAGAGGCTCTCATCTTACCCCTCGTCCTCTCTCTCCATAGAATGGGGAAGGGCAGAGACTCCTCAGAGAGGCTGGTCCATGCCCAGGCACCAGCTGAATGACCAGAGACTCAGCTAGCTCTATCCAGGTTTTGTTGGAGATACTCAGGATTTTGCTCAGGTTCTTAAGCTGAAACCATGTTAATTTGAAATGCTTACACATGACAAGGCACCTCCTTACTGCTGGGTCCCTTTCTCTTCTCTCTCTACCACTTCCCTGGGCATGGCCATCCTCTCCATAGCTTCTGCTCACCATGTACAAGGCGCTAACTCCCATGACTATGTATCTAGCCTCTTCTCTTAACTTCAGTCCTTCGTATCCAACTACCTCCTTGACAACTACGTGCCAGAGGCAGCTTAAACTGGTTCTTCTCCCGGATTCCCTCTGACAGAAAAGGCACCATGCAGTTGCCCAAGCCAGGCCCTGCTTTCTAAATATCTGCCCAAGCCATCCACTTCTTTCCATCTCTATGTCAGCTCCAAAATAACCTCCCAGCTGTCCACACTCGCCCTCAAGTCCATTCTCTTGCAATAACCAGAAGGTTCTTTCCAAAATGAAAATCATCAAGCCCACCTCTCTTTAAAACCCTCCTTCTGGCAACTCTTAGGATAAAATCCACAAGTTCAGCAAGACCTTGAAGACCTCAAATGGTGTATTCCAAGAGCTTCATCTCAAGTCTCTCCACCATGGCCCCACACACTCCAACCACAGACGACATCCAAGTGCCTGGAGTTCGTCCTACTCCTTGCCACCTCAGTGCCTTTCCAGGGGCTCCTCTCTACCTGGAAGGTGCTCCTCCTCACCCCGCCCTCCGCCTTGCTCACCTACATCCATCCTTCAACTCTGCAGACAACCTCCCGCCAGAGTCACCCCAGCCTTCAAGGTTTTTCAGATGAGGCCCCAAACAAGCACAGAATGCAGACAGGCCATCCCCGCCGAGTCCTGTTCGAATTTCTGACCCACCAAATCTGTGAGCCTAATAAAATGGTTGCTTCAGGCCACTGAGTTTTGGGATGGTTTCATATGCAGCAATAGTAACCAAAACACACAAGATGTTAATAGATATTATACCAAAAGGAGGGGGGAGCATTTCTGTAATTAAATGTTTGGAAAGTCCTTCGTTACACAAATTCCAAGTAAAACAGGGCTTTATTTTACTGAAAGGCCTTCACGGTCTTTCATACATAATGTGCGCTGTGAATCTCCAAGAGGGAGATATGGTATTGGGTGTTCCCCAAACGATTTTTCACGGGCTGTCATTCTGCAAAGGCCTGATGGTCCAACCTTAGCTTCACGGGGAAGCCATCTGAGGCCCAGAAGTGTTCAGGGAGCCGTCTAGATATACCCAGAGCCAAGACGAGTACCCAGGGCGCTTGGAGCCTGGCTGAGGGGAAGCTCGGGGTGGGGCACCTGGAGGGGGCAGATTCGGATGGAAGAGGACAGCGTGGCTCTCTCCTGGCACGTCTCCTCCTCCATCCCTTCAGCCTCTCCTGGGGCCTGCACCTCGCACCCCCCCTCTCCTTCTTCACCCCCTACCTGTTCCCCTACCTCTTCTTTCTATGAAGACCTCCTGTCCTCCTCCACAGGCTTCTCCACAGGATTGGAGAAGGGGAAGGGGAGGCCGGAGCGGGTAGCAGCCCCCACTCCTTGACCCCCCCCACTTCCCATCCCCAACACACCACACGCACGCACCACACACCCCACACACTGCCCACCTCCACAGCCAACCTCAGTCCCTCACAGCTGGGCCTGCCTCCGTGAAAGCTGCTTCTCTGCCCTGAACACTGCTTGTTGTCTCGTCCGTGGAGCTGCCGGGCTCCTCCTCCTCCTTGCAGGCCCTGGCTGGGAGAGGAACACAGCCCTCCCTTGTCCCTCCTCTTGATATTTCCAGTAAAAGCACCTCGAACACAATCTCACTGCCACAGCCCTAATTATGTGTGAAATCATTTTTTTTTAGCTCGAAACCAAAGCAAACAAGCGCACACAGAGAAGCCCATTCTCTGCGGCCCAGGAGGAGCAGGCTTGCTCCTGTTGGGTTACCTCAGGCCTGCACAGAGACCCTGCTGTGTCTCGCAAGCTGGCCGCCCGGCCAAGGTGCCTCCCAAGCCCGACCAGGGAAGCGGTCCGCCCCCTCAGGAGAAAGAGTAGGTTTCAGTTTGTTCTGCACCTTCCACGCCGGCTTACAGGAGCCCCACACACGCCTGGCACACTGTGAAGCCCCAGGAAAACGCCGCTTGGACAAAAGTGGGGTGTTCGGGGGAGACCGCCATGGGGCAGGGAGCTTCCCCCGGAGGACAGGAACTGTTTTCCTGATCCAGTCACATAATTTTTCACCTATGGGGACTTATTCGTTATTTTGTTTTATTATCTTATTTTAGGTTTTCAGGTACAAAGTGGAGAAGACTAGCCATATCACCGTTCATAGGTGGCCACCATCTCTTGTTTCTAGAACTTCCTCCTCTCCCAGATAGTCACTGTCACCCCTTCTCCACTGTATGGATCTGGGCAGGAAATCTGTGGATTTGGACTGCTGACTTGCAAGATACGCACTTACTTGGTTTCATTAAGCTCTGTTGGATTGGTTTCCAGAACGCCCATAACCAATTTACATTTTCACCAATAGGTTTCCTCACCATCTTACCAGCACTTGATATTATCCAACTTTCTGATGATTACCAATATCTGAGTATAAAATGGCATTGTTTTTTGTTTAAGTATTTTTCTTATGGCTGTCGAGGTGAAGTGTCTCTTCAAAGGGTTCTTAGCCATGCACATTTCATCTTCTGTAAACTGCACTTATAGACTTTCTCTGACATTTTTCCATGTTCCCCACCATCACCGCCGAAACAAAAAGCAAACAAGCAAACAAAAGCCATCTGCTGGAACTGTGATTGAAATCGGATTGGATAAAGATTAATTAAAGGACAGTTCACATCATTATAATGTGAAGCCATCCCATCCAAAATTATGGTCTATTACTGTCTAATAGAAACATAACATAAGCTGTGTATTTTTTTTTTTAAGATTTCATTTATTTACGTAAGAGAGAGAGAGAATGAGCGGGGGTGGGGAGGGGCAGGAGGAAAGGGAGAAGCGACTCCCCACTGAGCAGGGAGCCCAACTGGGGACTCAATCCCAGGACCCTGGGATCATGACCTGAGCCGAAGGCAGATGCTTAATGGACTGAGCCACCCAGGCACCCAACATGAGCTGCATATGTAATTTTTAAAATTTTAGTAGTAATTTTTGTTTAAAAAAGTAAAAAGATGCGGGTGAAGTTAATTTTAATAGTACATTTTTAAAACTCAGTCTTTGAAATGGCACGTTTGTTTCACACTTACACCACATTTCAGTTGGAGCTAGCTAGCTATATTGCAAGTGCTCGGTAGCTACGCGTGGCTGTTTGCTATGGATTGGATGGCATAGGTCTAACGTTTAATTTATTTATGTATTAATTTAAGTCCTTGATTTTATTTTTAAAATTTTATTTATAAATATCTCAAGAATTTTTTTTCATTAAAATTTCTATTACAATTGCAAATATTAGCTTATTTTCTGGTTGGTCTTTCTGGGGTATGGAAATAGTGACTTTTTTTTCTTTTCTCACACTAATCTTGAATCTAATGTATGAAACTCACTTATTAGTACCAGAAATTTGTAGATTCTGCTGAGTTTTTACATAATTCATCATCTTTACCTATAAATAATGACAATTTTTATTCTTCCTTTCTAATTGTTCTATTATTTGTTTTCCTTGTCTTATTGCATTGACAACACCTAAACTGCTATGTGGAATACCAAGCATCTTTGTCTTATTCCTAGTATTAAAAGGAATGCTTCTGAAGTTTCTCTTTAAGCATGAGATTTGGGGTAGATAACTTTTATCAAGGGAGTATCTATTCTCAATTTTTAAGAATTTAAAAAATCACAGAGTTGTGTGCTTTATCAAAAACCATTTATAGGGGTGCCTGGGTGGCTCAGTGGGTTAAAGCCTCTGCCTTTGGCTCAGGTCATGATCTCAGGGTCCTGGGATCAAGCCCTGTGTCAGGCTCTCTGCTCAGCAGGGAGCCTGCTTCCCCCTCTCTCTCTGCCTGCCTCTCTGCCTACTTGTGATCTCTCCTCTCTGTCAAATAAATAAATAAAACCTTTAAAAAAAAATTATATATCTACTGAATAGAACAGATGGAATTGTCTTGTTGTCTTTGGTGTGCTTTTTCTCCTTTAGTTCATTAATATGATGAATTACACTGACTTTGTTTTTTTTTTAAGATTTTATTTATTTATTTATTTATTTATTTGACAGAGAGAGAGAGAGAGAGAGAGAGATCACAAGTAGGCAGAGAGGCAGGCAGAGAGAGAGGGGGAACCAGGCTCCCTGCTGAGCAGAGAGCCCTATTCGGGGCTTGATCCCAGGACCCTGAGATCATGACCTGAGCTGAAGAAAGAGGTTTTAACCCACTGAGCCACTCAGGTGCCCCTGACTTTGTTTTTCTGATGTTGCTTGCTTCCTGAGATAAACTCTATTTGATCATAATTTCTTAATTTTAAAAAATACATATTTAGATAAATTCAACTGATGTCTTACTCAAGATTTTCGTAGTTATGCTTATAAATGAAACAGGTCTACAATTGTCTTTTCTTGTGATGTCCTTTATCAGTTTCAGAATCAAGAATATGCTAGTTACTCATATGTGGAATTTAAGAAACAAAACAGATGAACATTCGGGAGGGGGAGGAGAGAGAGAGAGAGAAGGAAACAAATCATGAGAGACTCTTAACTAGAGAGAACAAATTGAGGGTTGATGGAGGGAGATGGGTGGGGGATGGGATAGATGGGTGATGGGTATTAAGGAAAGCACTCGTTATGATGAGTACTGGGTGTTATATGTAAATGAAGAACAACTAAATTCTACTCCTGAACCAACATTGTACTGTATACCAACTAACTAGAATTTAAATTTTAAAAAAAAGTATATATTAGCCTCATAAAATCATTTTATTTCAATTCTATTTTCTGGAAAATCTCTATAATGTATAATAATAATGTCATCTTTGGAAGATATCATATTGCTTAGACTTGTTCTGTTTTGTTTATAATCCAATCTGATCAATGAGTTTAGCTCATTTACATTTATTTTAATTATTAATATATTATGACTTATTTCATCCATCTTATTTTGTGTTTACTTTTACTTACTATATAGATTTTCTCTCTTTTCCAGTTTCCATTGCATAATTCAGATTTTATTCTGCTGGACTGAAAGTTGCATATTTCCTTTTTATTCTTCTAGTTGTTTTCCTTAACTTTTTAAGAATCACGTTTATGTTTATTTTTTATTATTAATTTCTTTTTCCTTGGCACTCACTCACCTCTTTCTGGTCTCCACATCCCCTCAACATCATCCCCACCCTGCCATACTGGTATCACCCAGAATTGGTTCTTGAGTGTTAAAAATAATTCTCTATTTAAAATTTCTTTTTTAGAGAATGACAAATCTTATTAAGTTATTTGTAAGTCCTTACTTCCCATGCCTCATTGCTTCTTCCCATTGAGAAGTCTGATGTCAATGTAATTTTTTTAAGATTTATTTATTTATTTTTGAGGGAGTGAGAGAGAGAGAGCAGGGGGAGGGGCAGAGGGAAAGCCTGAGGCAGACTCCCCATGGAGCACAGAGCCCAACAGACCAGGGCAAGATCCCAGAACCCCGAGATCATGATGGAGCTGAAATCAAGGGTCGGCCACTTAACCAACTGAGCCACCCAGGCACTCACCAATGTAATTCTTATATTTGTACATGGTCTGCTTTTTCTTTCTGTAAACTTCCAGAATTTTCTCCAGTGTTTGGTGTTCTGAGACTTCTGTGCAGTGTGCCTAACCTGATTATTTGTTTTGAGCCAATCTGCCTCATTTGGTACTCTGTAAACTTTTAAAATCCAAGTTCTTTCTTTCTTTAATACTCTGAAGTTCTTACTCACTATTTCCTCTTTTCCATATACCTTTTTCTCTCTTTCTGGAATTCTTATGTAATGCGCTCTACTAAATGACAAGCACTTTTCCAAGTGGTGAGGTTACAGTACTGAACAAAGCAAAACCTGCATGGAGCTTGCATTATGTTGGCAGTGGTGGGGGAAGGGGGAGCAGGAGGAGAATGGGGAAGATGGAATGAGTAAAGAAGGGGCAGAGCAGCACGGAGATGTAGCTAGGAGCCAGATCAGTTAGGTCCTGTGGCTATGATAAGAACTTGGGCCTTCACCTTGAGAAAGGGAAAGCTGTCACAAGATCTTGAACAGAGGGGCGCCTGGGTGGCTCAGTGGGTTAAAGCCTCTGCCTTCGGCTCAGGTCATGATCTCAGGGTCCTGGGATCGAGCCCCGCATCGGGCTCTCTGCTCAGCGGGGAGCCTGCTTCCCCCCTCTCTCTGCCTGCCCCTCTGCCTACTTGTGATCTCTCTCTGTCAAATAAATAAATAAAATCTTTAAAAAAAAGTGACAAGACCTGAATTTGTTTTTGAAAGACTCATCCTGGCTGCCTTGTGGATAATAAGGGGAGAAAAGGAAAGAGGAAATTTACTTGGGAAAATATTGCAATAACCCAAGTGAGAAATGATGGTGGCTTGGACTGGGTTGGGCGTGTGGAGGTGGTAGAAGACAGTCAGATGCTGGATGTATTTTAACAGCAGAGTTCATGGGATCTGCCAACACACTGGATGTTGAATGGGAAAGGAAGGCAGGAAAGAAGCATAATTCATGGGCATAAGATGGCTGCCACATTCAGGGCATTACGTCCAACTCCAAAAATAGCCAATGGAAGAAGAGGTTATCTCTTGTATTTCTCTCTTAAGGGCTAGGAAACCTTCCCAGAAACCACCCAGCAGAATTCTCCTCATGTCTCCTGGCCAGAACGATGTCACATACCTGTGGCTAAACTAATCACTGCTAAGGGGACTAATAGGATCTTGGACGAGTGGTTCTCAAAATGTAATCCTGGAACCCTTTAAATGAGATCAAAACTATTTTCATAATAATACCAGGACTCCATTTGCCTTGTTCATGCTCATTCTCTCAGGAGTGTACAGTGGAGTTTTTAAGAAACTGCATCATAGTTGAGGATGTCATTGCTCTGACAGCTCATGGAACATATACTGTGTATTCTTGTGTTTTCTAGAATTTTCTAAGTAAGCATAGGGCATAAATACATGCATTTTCTGAGATTAACTTAGTTTGTTCTCAGTACTTCCAGTATGTTCTTATTAGCTACCTTCAGTTATACTTGCTATAATTTGTTACTTCATTATCATCCGACAAACGATCATTCTGAAATCCCAAAGTTTCCCCGTACCTACACAGAAACAGAAGTACAACTTGTTGTCTTGTTTTGAAATACTATTTGTTAAATGTTCAAAAACTTCTGTGAATTTAAAATTTTTCTCTACAGCTATTATTCTAGAAGTTATATTTTATTCTGAAATAAAAGATATTTTACTTATATGTTTTCTTAATTTCAAGAATGGATCATTAGCTTAAAAGGGAAGTACTTAGAAGACTCATTTTCTCAACCCACTAGAGCACTACTGAAAGCTAGAGATCCTGATAAACAGCAAACTGACGTGTCCGAGCATTTGTAGACTCGTGGATAAGAGAAACCAACTCCAAAGAAACTGGGAGAAACTATAAATAAGAAGCAAACTATGATGAAAGCAATCTCCCCCATCAACTTGACAGAAATTAACTACTGTCCTTATTGCATCTTATACAAAAGAACATTGCTGAATAGCTTTATGGTGCCCACGGCCAGGACTAGGGGAGGAAGTGAGGCTCCCAGGGTGCAAATTCTTAGGAGGCACTCACTCTTCGGGCCCTGCAGGGAACACCCCCTTAAGTCCTGTGCCCTAGGCACTTGCTTGTCTCACCCTTGCCCCAGACCTGATGGACTGTTTAAGTTGTAGTATCATTTTAAGCTCCAGTTTCACTTTACGACGGGCTTGATGAAGCAGTAAGACTTATTAATTTGGTAAATCTTAAGACTTACGCATGCCTTTTTTTTAGCATGACTTCTTTATGTCCTATGCAATGAGATGAAAAGTACGCATAAAGCATAAAAACCTAAAGCATGTCTGATGCACCGAAGAACATGGTTATCTACAGAAAAAGCACTGGTACAGTTGTTTCAGTTGCAGACTAAACTAGCCATTTTTTTCCCAGAGAACATTATTTTTACGTGAAAGAACAACTGGCAAACGATAGTTATTCAGATCTGGGCGTTTGGCAAAAAGTTTCTCGAAAGCGAACAAAGGGAGGGGCGCCTGGGTGGCTCAGTGGGTTAAAGCCTCTGCCTTCGGCTCAGGTCAAGATCTCAGGGTCCTGGGATCGAGCCCCGAATCAGGCTCTCTGCTCAGCAGGGAGCCTGCTTCCCCCTCTCTCTCTGCCTGCCTCTCTACCTACTATGATCTCTCTCTGTCAAATAAATAAATAAAAAATCTTTTAAAAAAATGAAAATGAACAAAGGAAGCCTGTCATTTCAAGAAAAACAATGGACGGTGTTTGTGGTCAATAATAAAATCTAAGCTTTTATTTATTTTTTTTTAAGATTTATTTTATTTAATTTTATTTAATTTATTTTATTTTATTTATTTAATTTATTTAATTATTTTATTTTTATTTAATTAATTTTATTTAATTAATTTATTTATTTAACAGAGAGAGAGAGAGAGAGCATGAGAGGGGAGAGGTCAGAGGGAGAAGCAGGCTCCCCGCGGAGCAGGGAGCCCGATGTGGGACTCGATCCTAGGTCTCCAGGATCATGACCTGAGCCAAAGGCAGTCGCTTAACCAACTGAGCCACCCAGGCACCCAAAATCTAAGCTTTTAAACAAAAATTAGGAATTTGGGGAAATATGAACTTGGCAACTTCCCAATAAAGACTTTTTGGTGGTGATATTGATAAATGTGATTTTTTTTTTTGATGTTGTAGAACAAAATGTGTCAATATTTGGAAGATACACATACTCAGTGAGCTACATTTTCCAAATGATCATGGGTGGGTTGAAGGTCCAACAAAAGAGCAAGATATACCAATAGATTTTATTGTAACAGGGTATGAAAAGTTCATTGATCTCATTTCAGATATCATATTGTACCTAACCTTTAAAAAAAATTACCTCTTGTGGAGTTTTGGTGTAGTATCACAGAAAAATACCCCCAATCATCTGAGCTATTAAAATACTCATTTAAAAAAAGTTTTCCCCTTCATTGAGATAGGATTTCCAAATAAAATTTATAAAAATTATGTAATTTAAGTTGTATAACATGATATTTTGATATAGGAATACATTGTGAAATGATTACTACAATCAAGCTAATTAGCATATCCATCAACCTACGGTGGCTATTCTGTGTGTGTGGACGCGTGTGTGGTAAGAATCCTTGAGATCTACTCTCTTAGCAAGTTTTAGCTCTACAGTATATAAATACTCTCTTTTACAACTGGATATTCCCACAGAATATTTTTGTGTTAAAAAATACTCATTTCTCATAAAAATACATTATTTCTGCTGACACGCACTATGTCTACTATTGTTATTTTTTAATGAATTAATTAAAAAATTTATAATTGTCACATTTAATTTCTGATATGGTAATATCAATCAATATGACACATAAACAAAAGCTCTTTAGGGAGCCTCAATTTTTAAACATCCTGAAAAGAAAAGTTTGAGAATGGATGGCTTAAGTCCAATCAGGATTCGCCCTTTGGGATTCAAGGGAGGGGGTGCAGCCGCCCCCAAAGTCCACGACTGTCTCCATGGGAAAGGGGCCTGAAAACCTTCAAGGTTCTGTGAGGAAGGAGGAACACATTGGGTGAGTGACCAAGCAGTCTGCTCTAGTGGCTGCTAAGTGAATCCTGACCCCGACCAGGGGCTCCCGGGACAACTCTGGCCAGCAGCGGCTGCCCTAGCCCAGTACACACTGTGGCCGACCGTTGGAGTGAGAGACAGGGAACCTTTCTCCTGAAGGACAAGGAGGCTTTGTGAGGCGTGTGGCTTCTGCTCTGCAGTGCTCCACGACCTCTTCTGCGAACGGGCAACCCACTGGATGTTGAGGCCCTTCTCCGTGAAGAGTAACTATTTTGGCTCTCCTCACGACACCCTGCCATCCCATTTTCCACCCTACTTGCAAAGTGAAAAGCCACAGCCAACAATTTTGTCCTCCTGCTTCAATATGCAACCGTATCACTCACCTATTCAAAACTCTGAAAAATCCAGCGTGTGCCTCCTAAAGTCCAAATTTTTAATGCACGCTTAAAGATGTCCACACTGTGGCCCCAGCCTGTCTTTCCAGACTTCTGGAATGAGTTTAACTTGGTGGTTAAAAAAATAAAATAAAATAAAATAAAAATTAAAAAAATTAAAACTTGGTGGTTAAGAGTATGCCCCCGGGAGCCCGGCTGTCAGTGTTCAAGACCCAGTCCCACTGACCACTTACCAACGAAGTGACCTGACAGCAAGTGTTTAACAACTAGCCCTCGGGCCAGGGGCGGGGGGCGGGGGAGCAGGACTTGACACCCTGATTTGTAGCATTTGCCAATTTTCATGGTATTACTACTTCCACTCTGACCAACTTCAGGCTACCCATGTGACATCACTGAATCTGGAGCTGGCAAGAGATGCTCATAATTTGCCCTCAAGCGTGTCTAGCTATGGCATTGTTGTAAGGATCAAATTATGCAGTATAATGATTCTAAAATGTTAGCATGCCTCCGAGTCATCTGGAGGGCTCATTGAAACACACATTGCTGGGCCGCGCTCCCAGAGTTTTTGATTCAGTGTCTGGACAGGGCTCTCGGATTTGCAGTTCTAGAAACTTCCCAGGTGATGACATTTGGGGAACCACTAGTATAGCGACTGTAACAGACGGAGATGCCTCATACATGTCACTTTCAGGTCTAGGATACAGCCCCATGCACCCCGCACCATGGCCACCCAGCCTCTCCCCTTCCCCTGACCCCATGCAATACCTTCCTGTCTCTGTATCTTTGCTTCCCCTTCTCCCTGCACCTAACTGTCTCTCTCTCCACACCACCCATCCTTCCCATTGAAATCTGAATTCATCTCAATCACTGCCTCTAAACTCAAGCCCTCCTTGAACCTTCTACGGAGAAATAACTGTTCCTAGAGTATTTGCTCTTATTCTGCTCTTCAATGTTTGCCTCCTATTGGCAACGACTGCCTCAATGAGCTCATCTCTCCCACTCAATTTGAAGTCCCCGGTGTACAGAATACTGTCCTATCCATCCCTGTCACCCTAGCGCCACACCTTATATGTAGAAGGAACTCCATCAGTGACAAGTACTTTTGAACTTGTTTCCCTGTACACAAGCTTCTCCCCAGCAAAGGAAGGTGCTCTGTTCAGGGATGTATGACCCATCCCCAAGCTGCAGGCTTCTTCATGTTTGGCAGGTTTGCACCAAGGGTGCTCCCAGGTACCTTCTGCTGTTGAATTAATGATACTTAAGTAGAAAACATAGCAATCAAATAGAAATATTATGAAGTCTACGGAAAACAAAAGGTTCTGTAAGAAAATATATGACATGGCTCAGCTATGAAGAACATGTCCATAGTCATGGTAATGCTGCATACTGACTTGTCCAAAATTTTTATGTAACTCTATTGGGAAGATGAAGGAACAAAAAGTGTGCACAGATTGGAAGGTGGTGGTGAAAGGAAATGAAATCCTCATTTCCAACACAATAAGAAGTCAATAGATGATGCTTAAGATTTTAAAGCCAAGTAGTATGTGCATATTATTTAGGTATATGAAGATGAATTCCAAATGAAAAATATAAAAGACTTGAAGTGGTTGCCTCAGGGGAGCAAAAAAAAAATGGAGAGGGACAGGGTCTGATTTGGGCAAAAGAATAAGCCTCATAGAATAATTGCCTCTTTAAATTGCATTTATAGACAGACACATGCACACATCTGCAAACAAAAACAAAAACTTAATGTTTTATAAAAGAACAAGGAGGAACAAACTGCAAAGCTACAGTAATCAGAACAGGAGGTGCTGTCATAAAGACAGACATACAGACAAATGGAATAGAATAAAGAGCCCAGACATAAACCCTTGAAGAGGTGGTCAAATGATTTTCAACTAGGGTGTTAAGATCATTCAATGGAGAAAGGTTCGTCTCTTTAAAAAATGTGTTGGGAAAACTGGATATCCTTGTGCAAAAGAATGAAGATGGACCCTATGCCATATCAAAATGCATCAGAAACCTAAAACTACAAAACTTGTAGAAGAAAACATAGGGAAAAAAGTGTCATGACGCTGGGTTTGGCAAGGATTTGCTGGATATGACACCCAAAAGCGTGGGCGACAAAAGTGAAAAGAAACAAATTAGATGACATCAAAATTTATAATTTGTGTGCACCCAGGGACACCATAAACAGAGCAACAGGTGACCTAGGGAATAGGAAAAAATATTTGTAAATCATGTACTGATCAGGGGTTAATAATTCAGAATATAGGGGCACCTGGGTGGCTCAGTTAGTTAAGCATCTGTCTTCAGCTCAAGTCATGATCCCGGGGTCCTGGGATCAAGCCCCACGTCGGGCTCCCTGCTCAGTGAGGAGTCTGCTTCTCTCTCTGCCTCCCCCCAACTTGTGCTCATGCTCTCTCTCTCAAATAAATAAATAAAATCTTTAAAAAAAAATAATCCAGCATATATAAAGAACTCTTAAAATTCAACTACCAAAACCAAATAACCCAATAGTTTAAAAAGGACAAAGAATTAAAGTAGACATTTCTTCAAAGAAGACATACAAATGGCGGGCAAGCATAAGAAAAGATGCTTAACATCACTGATCATTAGGAAAATGCAAGTCAAAACCACAAGGAGATGTCACCTCACACCCATTCAGAGAACCACCATAAACAAAACCAAACCAAAGCCAGGCAACAACGAGTGTTGGTAAGGATGTGAAGAAATCAGGACACGGATGTACTACTGGTGGGGTTATAAAATGGTGCAACTGCTTTGGAAAATAGTATGGAGTTTCCTCAAAAAACCGAAACTAGAACCACTCTATGATCCAGGAATTCTACTTCTGGGTCTACATCCAAACGAATTGAAAGTGAGATCTCAAAGAGATATCTACACCCATGTTCACAGCATCATTCCCAATAGTTGAGAGGTAGAAGCAGCCCAAATGTCCTTCAGTGGATGAGCAGAGAAACAAAGTGTGGTAGGTACATCCAATGGAATATTACTCAGCCTTAAAAAGGAAGGAAATCCTGTCACGTGCTACCACATGGATGAATCCTGAGGACATGATGTTCAGTAAAACAAGCCAGTCACAAAAAGGCAAATACTGTAGTCTTTCACTTCTGTGAGGTATGTAGAGACTCAAACTCAAGGAAACAGAAAGCAGAACGGTGGTTACCAGGGGCTGTGGGAGAGGGGGATGGGGAATGGTTGTCTAATGAAATATACAGTTTCAATTTTGCAACAAGAAAAATGTCTGGAAACTGGTTGCATGACAATGCAAATATAATTAACACGACTGAACTGTGTTCTGAGAAAATTTCAACCATCTAAGGTTGATTTTATTTTATGCATTTTTTTACCCCAATTATTTATTTAGAAGATTTTATTTACTTATTATGAGAGAGAGAGAGAGAGCACAAGCAGGGCAGAGGGAGAGGGAGAAGCAGACTCCCCTGCTGAGCAGGGAGCCCAATGTGGGGCTCGATCCCAGGACTCTGGGATCATGACCTGAGCCGAAGGCAGACACTTAACCGACTGAGCCATGCAAGTGCCCCACCATTTTCTTTTTAAAGAGAAGGCAATGAACAGGCTCTCCTGAGCCACTGTCAGCACCCCTGCCTGCCCCAGCCTGTCATCCCCAACCCGAGAAATCACGGCAGCATGCTGATGGGCGAAAACACAGAGCCAAACAACTCCTGGGCTCTCTGCACCCTGTTCCCAACCTGAGGGAGTATATGTGCACACAAAAGGAGATCTTAGGACCAAACACTGAAAGAGTATCAGTCTAGGCTGGAGTAGAAATGTAAAGATAGGTAGTATCTCTAAAATTTTAATCACAAATGCAACAGAGGGTGGCGTGTTTTGTCCAGGGAGGCAAATCTATCAAGGGCCACAGTGTGCTGCAGGGGTTTCTGGATCATTCTAGAGAACCACAAACAGCCTCCCCTCTCCTCACAGAAATGCGAGGCTCTAGCCCAGGCCAGAAAGAAAATCATGCAGAGCTGAGTTTGGATCATGCCTCTGGGGCCTGAGTAGCCTACGGGTTCGCTGGGCTTACCCTGCGAGCAAGCCGGCCGGATGTTCCCAGAAGCACCGATCAGGTGCAGGAGGGCAGGGAAGGAAGGCCAAATGGCTTCAGGTGTGGCGTGAAACTGGGCCTGAGGGATGGTCCATTCTACTAGGAGAACAACCCAGACGCCAAACAAACAGGGCAGGGTGGAGTGAGACCAAATTATGCGGACAGCTCAACGGTCACAGAATGCCAACTGAGCCAACAGAGCTGCCTCCTCTCTGTGCCTCCAGAGACAGAAACTTTCCACTAGGGACAGCATTTGGAGACAGCATGACGTGGCCGTCCCAAGACAAAGCCAGAAAGTCCCTGTAAGGAGCGTGACCTGCGGTCTTAACCCCAAGAAGGAGCCTCATGTTTGGATGCTAACCAGCATGAAGGTGTAGCCAGGCCTCAGGGTGTCCTTGGAGGACAAAGAGAGGTCCCCCGCCAGGGTCCCCAAAACTGCAGCACTCCCAGGGGCCCCCAGGACCAACAGATTCACCCACTCTTCCCACAAGGTTGTGCTGCCCTCCATCTGCATCCCACACATGGGGCTGCCCGGGCCTGAGCTCATCTCTGCCTTTACCAAACTTGGTTTCCTCCGAGCCTAGGAGAAGGGTCAGTCATGATACAGATAATGAACACATGAATGAGAATGACAGGATGTACCTACTGTTCTTAGGCCAATAGTTCTTAGCTCCTTGTCCAGCTTTTTTTCTGGGGGCCTTACTCCATATCTGCTAAATCAGTCCCTTTAAAGACGACGCCCCGGCATTCATATTCCTAATTAGGAACCACTGCCCTACAAGAGAAGGGTCTCCTACAGTAGTGGGCATAAGAATCACCAGAGGTGCTCAGTAAATATGCAGATCTAAGCCACAAACCACCTGGAAAAGGAAATCTAAAAAGTAATATCACCCAGTAGCATCTACAAATGTGATTCAACCACAGATAAGTAGATAAACAACCTCCATGTTGATTTCCAACATAGATGCCAAGGCAATTCAACACAGAAAATTAATCTTTTCAACAAATGGGGCTAGAAAGCTGAATATCTGTAAGAAAAAATTAATAACCTTAACTCTTATCTCATACCACACATACAAAATAGCTCGAGATGTATTCCAGGCCTAAATATAAAACATTAAAACTATAGAACTTCTAGAGGAAAACAGGAGAAACATTTCTGTGATCTTGATAGGCAAAGATTTCTTAGGTGGGACACAAAAGACAGTAAATTTAAAGAGGGAACAACTGGAAAACTGGACTTTCTCAATATTTAAGATTTCAGCTCTTTGAAATTTACTGTTAAAGAAGTGAAAGGGAAAGCCACAGATTGGCAGAAGAATATTTGCAATACTTACATTAAACAAAGGACTCATATCCAGAACATATAAAGAATTCTGTGAGCTCAGAAAGAAGTTGAACAATACCCCCTACACACACGGTGGGCAAAAGATTTGAACAGACTTTTCGAAAAGAAGACACACAGATGGCCAATAAACACACCAAAAAATGCTCAGGGTGGTAGTCATTAATGCAAATTAAAGCCACAGTGAGGTGCCTCCGTAGATTCACTTAAATAACTCATGCTTAGAAGACTGACAATACACACATTCTAAAATCAGAATGACAGATGGGAAGGCTGCGTGGTGCAGTCAGCTGGGCATCCAACCCTTGGTCTTGGCTCAGGTCATGATCTCAGAGTCGTGAGATCAAGCCCCATGGCCGGCTCTGTGGGGCTCTGGGCGCAGCACAGAGTCTTCTAGAGACTCTCTCTGCCCTTCCCTGCACACCCCCCCCCCCCACCACAGCGCATGCTCTCTACCTCTCTCTCTCTCTCAAATAAATATTTAAAATTAATATAATATAATATAATATAATATAATATAATATAATATAAATGGAATGACAGAGACCCGCAAGCCCTCTGTGTAAAGATAGTGTGCAAATCAGAGAAACAGTCCACATTTTTAAATGACAAGACAGGTTTGGCAGGAATTATGAAAGAATATTCGAAGGCTTAGTTTGGTTTTTAACACTTAAAAGTCAAGAAAATTAAGATGGAAGAGTTCAGTAAGTCTACAACTTTACATTTGACTAAACACGTTGCACACTATCATGTGGCTCATATTTAGATCTTTCTAGAAATCAAACTGCTCATTGTATCTTCTGATCTTTCACTAATACTACAGTATCCTCTTTGTGCATCTACTATCATGAACTTTTTAACTTTTCCTTTGGGGAAAAAAAAAGAACATTTTTTAAAGAACATTTCTTTATATGTAAATGTCTTTTCAATTAGAGTGTGTGTGTGTACATTTATATATGTATAACACAGATTTGAAGTATGTGGGTCCACTTATACGCGGACTTTTTTCAATAAATACAGTACAGTACTGTAAGTGTATTTTCTCTTTCTTATGATTTTCTTAATAACGTTTTCTTTCTCTAGCTTACCCTATTATAAGAATATAGTATGTAATACTTATACAAAATAAGGGTTAATCCACTGTTTATGTTATGGATAAGGTTTTAAGTCAAGAGTGGGCTATTAGTAAAGTTTCTGGGGAGTTAAAAGTTATATACAGATTTTCAACCACACGGAGGGGCTGGTGGTCAGCGCCCCTAACCCCAGCATTGTTCAAGGGTCCATTGTCTCTATAAACCTATTATATATCATATATTTCAATTAAAGTGGAATTATATATTTCTATTTTTTATGTATATGCATTATATATTATATATATATATAATATATAATAAATAAAAGACTGACAAAATCAAGTGTTGGTGAGGACGTGAAGCAACTGGAACTTTCATACATTGCTCTTGGGAAATCAAAACCGGACAACCACTTTGGAAAACTATTCAAGAATTTCTTATTAAATTGAATTTACACGTATAATTCAACAATTCCACTTCTTGGTATTTATCCAAGAGAAATAAAATGTATTGTATACACATACAAAGTTATTCATAACAGCTTTCCTCATAGTAGCCTGAATCTACGGACAATTAAATTCTCATCAATGGGTGAAATGAAGAAACAAATGTCATCTATCTGTACATTGAACTACTCCTCAGTGATATAAAAACATGAACTATGGATACAAACAACATGAAGGAAGATTAAAATCAGGCTTAGCAAAAGAAATCAGGCAAAGAATTATATACTACAGCAATCGTTTTCCTAGGGCTGCTGTAACAAATGATCACAACCTTGGTTAAAATGACAGAAATTTAGGGTCACCTGGGTGGCTCACTCGTTAGATGTCTACCTTCGGTTCAGGTCATGATCCCAGGGGTCCTGGGATCGAGCTTGGGATCGAGCCCCGAATCGGGGCTTAGCGGGAAGCCTGCTTCTCCCTCTCCCACTCCCCCTGCTTGTATTCTCTCTCTCTCTCTCTCTCTTTCTCTCTGTCAAATAAATAAATAAAATCTTTAAACAACAACAACAACAGAAATTTATTCTCTCAGAGTTCTGGATGCCAGAATTCCAAAATCAAGGTGTCCCCAGCAGCGCTGCCCTCTGCAAGCTCCGGGGGAGAATCCGCTCCTTGCCTCTTTCGGCTTCTGGTAGCTGCTAGGATTCCTTGGCTTATGGTCACCTCACTCCAATCTCTGAACCCATTCTACACCCCCTTTTCCCTCTGTGTGTGTGGTGTTGGGTCTCCCTCTATTTCTCTCTTATAAGGACACTTGTGATGGCATTTAGGGCTCACTTAGATAATCCAGAATTATCTCCTCATCTCAAAGTCCTCAACTGAATCTCATCTGCGAAGATACTTTTTCCAAATAAGGTAACACTCACAGGTCACAGGGATTAGGACGTCATATCTTTGGGACGCCATTCAACCCATCACATGGAATGATTCCATTTACATGAAATTCTAGAAGGAATAAAAATAATCTATAATAACAAAAACAAACAGTTGTCTGGAGCCAAGGAGAGTGATGAACTGACTGCAGAGGGGCCTGAGAGAACGTTCTAGTGTGAAGGAAATACTATATAAAATGATGGAGATGGTGGTGACATGGTTGCGTAAATTTATCAAGACTCATCACACTTGACCCTTCAATGGTTACATTTCATGATACATAAATTTGCCTCAGCAAAATGAATTTTAAAAGAAAGCAGAAAAGTGTAGACTTGGGGGTACCGATCCTGGCCTGTCACATTTGGCAAGCCTGGGGTGCCTTTGAAACAAAGAGCCCAGGTTCCTGGAAGGCTGGTGACCCGAACCCCAGTGGAGAAACAGCACTCTGGAAGTCGGGAAAGGACCTACGTCATCCTGCTGCCTTCCCTTTGGCTCCTCAGATACCTGATAGCCAGACGCTGAGCTGGGGGCGCCCTGCAGTGCCGTCCTGTCCACAGCGAGATCAAGGTGTTGGGACAGACACCCATAACTAACTCCAGCAAGGGCAGGTATGACAAAAATCCATAGCTATAGAATCACCAAAGAAGATGAATTTTGATCCCAGATCAAGATAAAACTCTGTGCACAGGGTAGCCTGTGAGCTGGGCCCCGGCCATGGGGAAGGATTTTGACATGTAGAAACATCAATGCTAGTGTCTTCCTGCTCATGTCCCCTGAGTGCACTCTGGGTCCTCCGTGCCACCCTCCCCATGCATGTCAAGCTGGCTCGTGATGGCCTCCCCAGACATTCTGTTCTGCCTCCTGTCTTTTGCCCAAGCTGGCTCATGTGCCAGTCATGCCAATCCCTTCTCTGGATTCTTCATCGACAGATCCCCAGCAACATGACGTGGCCTTCAAGAAGGCATGCTGGGGAGGCCCCTCCTATAGAGAACCAACCTGCTTGTCCCTTCTCTTGACTGTTCTACACCCAGGTTCCAGGTTCAGGCCTTCGTGTTCCAAGGGCTCTACGTCTTTGACCTGACTCCTTGGTCACTTCCTGCACCTGCTCTAACTCTGGTTTCTCACGAAGCCTTTACTTGATTTCCAAGTGGTCCCTGCAGAGCAGAGGCGCTCCATGGACAGTGAGCTCTTCTCCAATGACCTGGTTTCTGATCCCTACCTTCATGCCCCCATCCCTGACCCTTCCTAGGCCTCCATCCCTCAACTCCTAGACTCTCAGGAATAGACTTGGACCAAGGCCTCAGGGCCTCTCTGGACCCAAAAAGAAGCAATTTGAAGCGTCTCAGACCCCAGTTCCAGCACAATCTCCGGATTTGATCCTGTGTGCTTGCCTAAAGAAAGCAGCTTAGAACCTCTCAGCCTGCATTGTCCCCATCTCCCAATAATCTAGGAAGCTTCTCCCCTACTCCTCCCTGCTTTGCTAAGTGAGGAAGGGCAGGCTTCCCCAAGCCAGGTCTAAGCCACAAGTGGAAAATCTGAACCTGGTGGGCTCTGGGTATGCCTCCCTGCATCCTTGCTCTCACCACATGAGATGCTCCGTTCTCTGCTTGTACCATCTGAGCAGGGGTCCCATGATGGGAAGCGTGTAGCCTGTGGGGCCACAACCAACTCCAGTGATGGCTCCCCGAGCTCTGTGGCCTCTAAAAGCAGATCCCAGGAGACAAGGAGTCCAGTCATGGGGCCTTCTAAGGAGCTCACAAGAGGAGGCTTCACCCAGGCAAGCGCCATGAACCCACCACCTTGGATCAGAGACTTGGACCCAGAACATGTCTTAAGTGGGAGCTTTGCATCCTGAATACCCTGGTGAGGAACAGATATAGGGAGAAGGCTGCTCTCCTCTCTTTCCAAAAGAGTAGGCCTAGACCTTGGGCAAACTGGATACCAAATGGGGCTCCACCAAATGTCCGAGACCGCCATTGATATTTGACGGATTGTTCTGGCAATGGGTACCCAGTCATGGGGCCATCGGGATCCCCAGTGCATCATTACCAGCCCCATCTACTCTGGGAAGCATTCTGACCCTTAAGGAGGGGATCCCAGGGACTAAAATAGCCAGGTGGAACCCAAACCTTACTCTATCACTGAGAGACTGACTAGAGATAGTAATATCGCTGTTCACAATATTTCAGCCTCTCATCCTCCTGCCACATAGGATTATACTTCCCCTCCCACTTTAGTTGGATGGGGTCACATGGCTAGCTCTAGCCAGTGAATTATAAACAGAAGTGACATGTGTCGACTCTGGGTTGGAGCACTCAGTTGCTAATACGTGATGCTCCAGAGCTCCCTCTCCCCTCTGCCACGGCAACCAGCTCCAGACGGTGGCTGCTCTGCCAGCTTGCCCTAGAGGGATGACAAAGATAACCAGGTGATGGATATGAGCATGGATGAGAACTGCAGCTTTGTTACTTCAAGTCACTGAGATTTGGGCAGGGGGGTTGGGGGGTGGGGGCGGAGTGTTGTTACTGCAGCATAACCCAGCCTATGCTGACTGGCACAGGGGTCAAAGGCCAACTGCACTGCTCATGATCAATATCCCTCACTCCCACTGACCCACATAGCCTTGATTCCTAATCGCCCACTTTGAACTTTGAGTCTAAGCCACCAGCTCAGTCCTAACACAACACAAGGGTAAGGATGCCAGAGTCTTGTCCAGCCTGAACATTCTGAGGCGATGATCTTTTTCTCAGCGATCAAGATGTTAGCAGGATCTGGTGGATTCCAGTGCAGGGTTAGTGGGGGGCTGGGCGGCTGCAGGTGGCAAAGCTCAGGGCCTCGACCAAATGCCAGGAGCTGAACTGTGGCGCGTGAACTGATGTCTGGTATCAGACTCTGGAGCTCCAACACTTGGCCAAACAGACTTTTCCTACTCCCTGACTTCTTTTTGGCCAAAGAGAGCTCCCACCTGGGGTCCCACCCTGACGACTGCACTGGGCACCACCTTCAGCCTCACGTCCCAGCGAAGCCTTGTGGTACTTCTGTTCACCCAGCAGTTTCAGATGACTGAATTCAGTCTGAATTCACTCCGAATTGTCATTCAGATGACAATTTCTGATGACTATGCCCATTTCTCACAGGAGATGCAGCTTCTAGTCTCATGGCTGTGCTTCCAACCCTTGTCAGCTCGAGCCTCAGACTTTGGCTTGGCCTGTCGAGCCTTTCTCTCTCATCATTTAAACAGCTCCAACCCCACCATCCCCGGGAAGGCCTCCTGACTGAGAGAAGCTGCCTGCTCAGTACTGAGGCCTCACCCTACCCACCCCTGAGTCTTATTCCTGATTATGCCCCTGAATGCATCTTTACTGTCTTATAAAATCCAATTTTACCCTTTCAATCTAGTGGGTGAGGTGGGGAATAAATGAATGTTTACGAACCTCGGCAATGAGCTAGTTGTTCCTTGCTCACTCCTTCATTCAAGCAGGATGGTGAGAGGTTAAAGGCAGAAGCTCTGAAACTTCACTATCTGGCATCTAGTCTGCTCTACCATTCACTAGCTGTGTGATCTGGCGCATGGTGCTTGACCTCTCTGGCCTGTTTCTTTTTTTCTTTTCTTTTTTCTTGTCTATTCTTTTCCTTTCTTTTCTTTTCTTGTTTTTTCTTTTCTTCTCTTTCCTTTTCCCTTTCCCTTTCCCCTTCCTTCCCTTCCCCTCCCCTCTCCTTTCCTTTTCTCTTTTTTTTATAAAACAGGAATACTTCTGGCTACTAAATGAGTTGACAAAAACGCTCAGAACAATGTCTAACACAGAGCACTCCATGCACGTGAGTTGCTGTGATTCACTTACAGGGGATCTAAATGTGGCAGACACTGGAGATACAGAGGAGAACAAAATAGACCTATTCGCTCATTGCACAAATATTGACCGAGAAGCCGCACGCACCCCACACTGTGGTGGGAGCCGGGGATGTGTGTCTCCACCCTCCCGAAGCTCACAGTCCCATAATAAAGGCAGACACTGCGCAAGTCAACAGACCCAAATACACACCAGCGTGCTGTGGTCCAGGCTAATAAGGGAGGGCCCGAGGGAGGCCGAGAAGCTGGGATGGTCAACGAAGGCCTCCCCGGTACTGCAAGTACAATCCAGAGAGGAGACGGGGCCAGGACGGAAGGGAGCCCCGTGGCGGTGAGGAGAAGGGGTGGGAGAGGCAGGCCCAGGTCATTCGAGCTTTCCTGGCCATGGCTCCCGGACTGCGACCAGAAGCCACTGGATGGTTGTGGGCAGAGAAGCAGCAGGATCCCATCCTTCCTCTTTCTCTGGGGGATACTGCAGTTCCTCGTGTACTGAGGAGGGGCCTGAGGCTCATGGACACTTCGTTGGTAAATGATGCAGCTACAACTAGAGAAGGTCCCCTAACCCCAGCTCAGGGAACTGGCCAATTGAGCTCCGTCCCATACGGCAGGGACCAACTGCACAAGTAACACCTTACCTCCCAAAGCTCTTTGCTTGTTCCTGGGGTCATGGTGCCTGTCTTGAGTTAAACTCCCACCCCACCCGCGGCTCCGCCATGTGCAACTGGGTGTCTCGCCCTGGTTTTCATGCCAACGGGTTCTGGAAATGGACTGCCTCCCCGCATTTCTTTCCCACCACTTTTTCCATCCCCCATGACCACGCCAATAACCACAAGTAAACGTGCTTCTCCTTGGGACACACAGTTAAACACACAACCACAGAGATGCGTCTCGGGCCCAGAATGGAGGGGACCAAGGTGCCAGGGATGACAAATCCCCTGAGAATCCAGCTTGAAGCTCCCCTGAGAGACACCCCTCCCCAAAATAGGCAGAGAGGGTCAGGAACACCCATGCAAACAGCTGATCCACAAAACCCCCGCTGTGCCCACAACTTTCCCCACCTCGCCCCTTTCTATTTTTATCAGGGGAGTAAGAGGGGGTTGCCAGGCGGGGCCTTGCCGCTGTTTATGTCTGAAATTTGAAAAGATGCACAGTGTACTCGGAGAAGGTGTTTGCAGTTAGAGGAATTTCGGAGGAGAATTTCAAACCCGGCAGGGTGAATAGGTGCCTTGTGTTCTGGCTTTTGACTCTGGAAAAGCCACGTTTCCAACCAAGGCGTGCAGAGGGGCCAGGGGTGGGGAGAGAGATGCACGGGTGTGAGATTTGGGCAGACAGAGGAACCCAGCTCACCTGGGCACAGGGAACAACCGATTCTCAAGCTGGGGGGGCTTGGGGGAAGCTGTTCCGCCCCCTCCGGGGCAATTTCTGTTTATTTGCCCCCCTAATTAATTCATAGCCTTTCCTGGCCCTCTTACCCTTCCCTGGTTAACCCCACTCAGAATCTATTCTCTACCTCGTCTTCATCAGTGAGTTTTACTCAGTATTGATTTCCTTATATATTCCTATTTGTTTGTTAAGGCTCAGAAATCTCTCTAATTTGTCAATTTCCTGTTCCCTGATTAAGTCATAAGTGTCCCTTTGGTAGCTATATGGCTGCTATTTTTTCTTTTTTTTTTTTTTTTTTTTGGACACACACACAACTTAGGACCTGATCGAATGCTTTACTCTGGAGGCACGACAGTGGGACTCAGTGGTCCTAATTCATCAACATGTGAAAAACGGGAAGAGAGAAATAACAATAAAATGATACCCCCCCCCCCACGCACACACACAATCCAAATGAAGTTCACCCTCTTTTCTCTTCTTCATCCTTCAAAGATTAAACTGGCTCTGACATAGCTCCACAGAGAACTTCTAGCCCAAACTAGACAGAGTCCTTACAAAGCCAGGGATCCCCAGAAAGGCTGGGGGGACTTTTGGGGGACTGGACTTCTGACTTGACCTGAAACCAAAGGTGGGCCCAGGGCATGAGAGCTGGCCAGTGTGCATAAGAGGATCAGAGCTGTTTATCTCATTTCTTTGTGACTAGGGATAAATGCCAAGAAGCAGTAGCCTCGTTTGTGCCCCCAGCTGCAAAAAAAAAAAAAAAAAAAAAATGCAACCGTTTTTAAAATTTACTAGCCATGAAAGTCCTAACAGGCACAAGATGAAATTGACATGCAGCTAGACTCTAGCTCTGCCTATGGTTCACGAAAATTCACCGCTTGACACCTGTCTGTATTTCTGTTTCTCTGGAACCCCCTTATAGGCACCACTTTCCCTCGAGTGTGTCTGGGGCTCTGGCATTCCCTCTCTACATGTCTGGGGCTGTGTCTGTTTCTCTCAGTATCCTTGCCTCTCTATCCAACAATCTCTCGTCCTCCATCTTTTCTGCACTGCTCTCTCCCTTAATTGGTTACAGTATACAATTAAAGTCTATTTTAGTATTTATTGGGTAGAATCCAATGTTCCCTGCTTTTCCATGTGTGGACTCTCCTCAGGCTGAGCTTTTTCCCAAGTCCCAGGCTCACATTTCTCTCAGCCTGCTGGCCACCTCCCCCAAACGTCCCTCCAACTCTGAACACACAACTGTCTACCCCAGCACTTGCTGTCTTTCTCCCCAAACCAGCTCCTCTTCCTGACCTCCCTGTTGCTGTCACAGGAACTCCCCAGGCAGGCAAGTTCAAAAGTCGAAGACCCTTCTTGCTTCTTGCTTCTCTCTCTCCCCCAAGATCCAGTGTCTTTGATTTTTCCTTTCAAACATCCCTCCTTGTATGTTCTCACTGCCCTCACCATCGCATGATCCCATCACTCATAGATGCTTTTTGCCGATCCTTCAACATTTTGATACACACCATATTTTAATGTTTACGTTACTCATTGTCTGATCTTATGTAAAAATCCAGAAAGTTGGCTTCTCAAGGAAAACAACAAAAGTACCCCCACCGCCACCACTACTGATACTAATACCAATACTAATATTAATATTATGTGATCCAGCAACAATGAGCTGAATTCCTGAATGGTGACGTTTAGTTGGAGCAAGGTAGTGGCTGTCCCTTTGGATGGGATATGCTCTCCAGGTGCCTCCACCTTGAGCAAAAGAAGCCAGAGACAATAGTGTATTCGTAGGATAATAACATTTCTATCAAGTTTAAGAACAGACAAAACTGATCGGTCAGTAAGGTCAGAATAGTGGTCTCCCTGGGGTATACCATTTAGAAGGGGCACAGGGAACCTTCTAGGGAGTTGGAAATTTCTAGTCTTGCATTGTGAGTACAATGGTGTTTGTATATGCTAAAAATTCCTTGAGTTGTACACTTAAGATGCACTCTATTCTATGTAAATTACATATCAAAAGAAAGGGAGAGAGGAAAAAAATGTAGGTACAACACCTACCTTAGTACCCTGCACACAGTAGGTGCTCAATAAACGGCCACTATTAAAAGTTTTTTGTTTTAAATAAGAGGGCTCCAAAGCCAGGTGCCCTGGCAAGCACATGAACTGAGGCAGCTTGCCAAGCCTCCCTGCCTTCAGTTTCTCTGTCAGTGAGATGGAGTTCATGAGACTTCCTGCGGTCATTGTGAGGTTTAATGAAGCACCCAGCGCAGGGCCTGGCACATAGTAAGAGCTCAATACATGTTGCTCTAAAGTAAAGAGAAGTGTTACCACTTGTAAAAGACATTATGCTAAGTGAATAAGCCAGTTAATACAGCACATAAATACTCTATGCTCCCACTTATATGAAGTACCTAGAGTAGCTACATTCATAGAGACAGAAAATCGAACGGTGGTTGCCAGAGGCTCGGGGGACAGGGAGTTAACGTTTCATGGGTACGGAGTTTCAGTCTGGGGATATGAGAAAGCTCTGGAGACCGAGGGTGATGATAGTTGTACAACACTGTGAATGTGTTTAATGCCACTGAACTG
Source organism: Potos flavus (assembly GCA_028534135.1). Lineage (NCBI taxonomy): Eukaryota > Metazoa > Chordata > Mammalia > Carnivora > Procyonidae > Potos > Potos flavus. The sequence continues at coordinate 5,308,905 of CM052896.1, read as the reverse complement.
TACGCTTCAAATGGTTAAAATGATCAACTTTGTGTTATGCATGTTTTACCGCAATAACAAAGAAAGAGAAAGAGAGGAAGGAAGGAACGGGAAGGAAAGGAAAGGGAAGGGAAGAAGGAAGGGAGGGGAAAGGAAGGAAGGGAAGGGAGGAAGGAAGGGAAGGGAAAGGAAGGAAGGGAAGGAAAGAAAGAAAGGGAAAGGAAGGGAAGGGAAGAAGGAAGAGAAGGGAAAGGAAGGAAGTGAAGGGAAAGGAAGAAGGAAGGGAAGGGAAGAAGGAAGGGAAGGGAAAGAAAAGGAAGAAGGCAGGCAGGCAGGCAGGTGAGGCTGTGCTAGCCCACAAAGGAAATGACATTTCATTTTTTTGAACTTATGATTTTGAGACTAGACAGAGTACCCTCCAGCATTTTGATAATTCTTGTTTTTTAATGACTATTTCAAGATTGAATGCCAACAGGTCAATGTCCTAAGAATAAAAGATTACCTAATTAAATACTACTTTTTTTTTCCCCCTTACACACTCTGTGTGTTCTCCCCTTAAAGGAATACACATTAAGAAACCAAACAGATCAATAGCAACAGCTAAAATGTCAAGATAACTGTTCTCCAGGGCTTTAGTATCCAATAAGGGCCAAGTGTTGTGGGGGAAAGCCATGCCCTTGTTTTAATAGATGATCTTCGAGCTACAGAGATGCTCTGTGCCTCTCACATTTCATCTTCAGCGAGTGAGGGCTACCATATTTGCACATCTAGAAAGTATGCATTTCGTATCCCTGCTGGAATGTGCGAAACATCTGGGACAAAAATTTTCGGACTGATCCAATGTTTATCAATGAAAGACAATAAAATCAGCAAGCACAATGCGACAAGGGCTGGGCGGTCAGTCCCCAAAACACTCCAACGGCAGGAATAAGGGAAAGAACAGAGAAGAGCCAGGTCAGATGTGGGAGGCAGTCCCTTAGGATTCAGCACTGGGGACAGATTCAGGGTTGGGGACAGAAAAGGTGAGCAAGTTCCCAGCAGCTTGGGGGGCTGAAGCTGCCAGGGGAAGGATCCTTCTACCTCTCTTCTTACCCCAGACCTGCTTGGAAAATACTGTTTTAGATGATGGTGGTGGTGATGAGGATGATGGTGATGGTGGTGATGACGGTGATGATGCTATACACCAGTGTGGTCACACACCGCCCCCGCCCCCATGTCATTCCCCGCATCTTCTCAATGATAAAAACACTAGTGAGTCATGAGTAAAATGCTTGCCATAATTTCCTCTGTTATAAATGGCAGGGTTTTTACTGAAAATAAAGTCTGCTATAAATTCAGGGGGAGAAAAAAATCAAACTGAATCTTCAAGAAATGGAGAGTTTCCTTAAACATGCCCTTCAATTTCTATGTCTTAAGTGACACAGCACTTTCTGGTTACTGTACATCATTATTCCACACAGACCAGTGGGGAATTGCAAGTGTTTCATTAACTTACCCCATGTTCTTTATTATTAGAACATTTCCCTCTGAATTTGTCACTTGCCCGGTGTTAAAGTAATAAAACAGCACTTTTCAAATGTTCCACTAATTCTCAGAAGACCACTCCCCCGTCCCATTCGGCAATAAGAACGCTTTACCATATCATACTTCTATGGCCCTTCGTTTCCGGGAAGGACTGCAACTTCTCTACACACATTACATATGGTATTTATCATCGCCGCGCTCCAAGGAGGTGAGTATTTTAGCTTCCTTTACAAACCCAGAAAGCAGCCCATACTTGCTCGGGAACATTGAATTGTAGTGGGGAGGAAAGGGAAGAAAATTCACCATCTTGAGCCAGATCACTGGCTAGGCACTGACTGACATCCCTTATTCTAATTCTATAGTTCTGTACAATCCCATTTCACAGAAGAGAAAACCGAGACCCAGAGAGGTTAAGAAACTTGCCCACATTCTCCGTGCCAGAACTAGGGTTCACCTCCAGTGCTCCTGAAGACACAGGGGACCTCCTCCTCCACTCTGTTTTGTTGCTTGAGAGAGACAGGAAGCCCTTTCATGAAAATGGTCTGATGCTTTTAATTGTCCACAAGTTTCAAGATCAACCAAAAGCGTGACATAGCCCAACGACACAACAATCTTTGGCTGTACCAGGAGGAGCGGGATGCTGAAGGCTATCCTGCAGAAACTGGGACAGATGTGTTGTCTCAGAGAGCAGGCTAGGCTGCTTGCTTGTACAGGGGTATCCGAAGGATGCCTCAGAGGAAATCTGCAAACTGGGACTTAGCAAGGTTCGTACATGGTATCCCCACGTAAGGGACAGAAACAAGCGCTTGTGGTGCTACAGTTAGGTGGATGGGAGACTGGCCATCCTCTAGGGGCCACTTGAATGGCATATAGAAGCCAACCTCCAAGATGCTTCCCAGCAATCCTCATCCCCTGGTACTCACACCTTTGTGTGTCCCCTGCACACTAGTCCAGGGCGAGTCCCATGTGATCAAGAGAATATGGCGGACATCAGAGCACTGCATGTAGCTCCCACTCAGCCCCCTGTATCACTTGCTGTGGCAGAAGCCAGCTGCCATGCATGTCATGAGGCGAATCCCCTGGCAGGCCAGATGGACAGAAGCTGAGGCCACTGGCCAGCAGCCAACACCGACTTGCTGGCCCCAGTCAAGCCTTCAGCTGACACCTGACTGCAACCCCATGAGATAACCCAAGGCAGAATGACTGGCCACACTTCTCCCAAATTCCTGACCCACAGAACCATGAACGATATTAAAAGACTCATTGCTTGAAGCCACTAAGGCTTGGGGTGATGCATGACACAGCCATTGTCATTGGAATATGGAGCCACGGCATCCTGCCCTGCTCTAGAACTCAGCCCCAGGATAAGTGCAGACACAAAAGTGGGACACTGGTCAGCTTGGCAGAAAGTTCGCTGCTGGGCGCCTGGGTGGCTCAGTGGGTTAAAGCCTCTGCCTTTGGCTCGGGTCATGATCTCAGGGTCCTGGGATCGAGCCCCGCATCGGGCTCTCTGCTTGGCGGGGAGCCTGCTTCCCCCTCTATCTCTCTGCCTGCCTCTCTGCCTACTTGTGATCTCTCTGTCAAATAAATAAATAAAATCTTGAAAAAAAAAAAAAAGAAAGTTCGCTGCTAAGAACGACAGCAAACACAGAATGATAGAAATGGGATCCAGGATGGTTAGGGGTGGTGAGCTTCACGTATTAGGGAAATTTTTAAGAGAGGAAAGGGTAAAGTCCCACACTTGGATGGGAACAAACCATTGTACCAGGACAAACCAGGGAAGACACTGGGCCCTTGCAGTGTTTGTGGAAAGGAGTTCTGAGTTGGCTACAGGCTCAGAATGAGCCGTGATGAGGCTACAGAAAAGCACATAAGTGAAGGCTGCGTTAACAGAAGCATAGTACCCTATCAAAGGAGGTGACCTCCCCCACCCTGGGCTGAGCACCCTAACAGGACTGTGAATCACTCTACATGGGGCAAGGGCAATCCAGACGCACTAGGGGAAGATTAGTGGGAGTGGGTAGCACCCACTGATGGAGAGAGATGAGGAAGGACACAGTGAAGTGGGGATGCCTGGTCCTAAAGGAGAAGAGGGGGCGGGCAAGAGCAATGCAATCCCTGATCTTAAATGCAAAAAGATCTGCCATGTGGAAGGAGGTCTGGGGAACAAGGCCAGGAGGTAGAAATGGGCCTGTTTTGTTCATTGCTGAATCCATAGTGATGGGAACCAGTAGGCCCTCCTACGAAATCTGAGAGCTACCTGAATATTAGAACCACGTGAAAATGGGAGGCGGACTCAGAAGGGAGTCAAACCCACGGGCGTGTTCACAGAGTCTATACCTCGGTCAGGGAGGACATGGTCCTCAATGTTCTCTAAGACCCTTTCCCAGCTCTGAGACTCTTATTCTGTGGTTTTGTGATTAGATGAGTAGCACCTGCTGAATGAGGCCAACACAGGGGTTCTTAAACTTTAGAAGGCATATAAAACACCTGGGGGATCTTATTAAAATGCAGCTTCTGAGTCAGGAGGTCTGTAGTAGGCCTGAGATTTTGCATTTTGAATGAGCGCCCAGCTGACGCTGCTAGTCTATAGACCACACTTGGAGCAGCGAGAGGTTAAAGGTCACCCAGGACAGTGGCTAGGGTCAGGCAGCCTGGAAAAGGCATTAAGTATTTGAGCAGAGGAGGGGTGACCAGCATTAGAAATACTACATAAGGAAGAGCACTGAACAGGGGAGTGTCCATAGCCACCAAGGGCTTTCTAACACTAATATCCTTTGATTTCCTGAACGTGGTCTTTACACTGTCCACTTCCGAATCATCCTGGGTTTTCTGCAGCGTGAAGGGGCAGCAGTGTGAAGTCATGCCAACCTGCACTCATTCACTACCTGGGTGGCCTGTGAGTCTCAGTTTCTTAGTGTGTAAAATGGGAACAATGTCCACCTGCAAGGCTGCCGTATCAAACAGCGTCCAGCACGTAAACGGTACCCGTTGTATGTTTCTTAGCCTCATTACAAAACTAGATGATCAATAAGCATTTGTTCCCTTCACTACAAAGATTAACTACCTAATTAATATTTGTCCGGGAATTGAATTGTCCTTCACTAACCCCACATGTCCTGGGGTGTAAGTCAGACATGATCCCATCTTACAGATGAGGGTGCAGAGTGTTCTCACCAAGAGCATCAGGCAAATACTGGCACGAGTACCATGCCTCCTCCTGTTGGAATTCTAAGGATTTTTTTTTTTTCTAGAAGAGTCATTTCCCCTGGTCCAGGCATTGGGGTCAGTAACTAATAAGATTTCATCCCACTTCTTTATCTGAGAGACAAAAATGCTGTTTCCCCCTGAGGGGCTCTGGTCACCATCATGTCAGCGGGGCCCAAGATGCTCCGTAACTTGGAGACCTGACCGGGAAAACTCAACAGATTCAGGTAGAACAGGGGGGAAGCCAAGAACTGCCCACCAGTGGAACACCTCAGCCACAGCTCCTGGGCACCAGTGGGTGGAGTGGGAACCATGCCCTCCCCAGGCTTCCCTGCCCCGCAGAGAACAGACAGGAGAAGGTGCTAGGCCAGGGCCAGTCCTGCCCCCTAGCAGAGATGGCCAGCAAAAAACCCACACAATTCCAGAGTTGTCACTCCTGGGAAACGGAGCCTTTTAATCAAGAAAACGCTTAGTCTATTATCTCTGTAACCGGCAGCCCACAGAGACCCCACTTTTTGCTCTTCTTCATTCAGTCCATGCCCAGTGAGGGAGCCAAGCGGCTTCTTCCACACACTAACCAAGGCCACCAAATCTTAGCCTCAAGCCTGGCCGGCTTCCTCCACAAGGACCCTGAAGGCCACCAACCAGCCTCCCCCCCCCCCCCCAAACTGCTGTGGCTAAGCCAGCAGCTTGTGTAGCAGAGAGAGCATGACTTTGGGCTTGAATTCAGACTCTGCCTTAAGTAGGTAACTCCATCGCTCTCTGAGCCTCCGTTTTCACATCTTCTGGGGGTGGGGGAATCCTACTATTTCCCTCATTGGGCTTTTGGGGAAATTAAGTGAGATATTAATGTATGTTAAGCAACCAGTTCATGGAAGGTGTAACGCTGTTGGTTCTCTTACTCTTTGACTAGAAAAAAATTATTAAGGAGGGTGGTCTCTGGAGCTACAGAAATACTGGAGAATTCCTGCTTCGTTCGAGATGACCTTGGCCTTTCCAGCACTTTGAAGACCCTCAGCTTTTTGCCCTGAGGCTGGCTCCCAGTACCCCCAGCACGCCTCCTCGCGGCCCCCTAAAACCTCTTCTCCCCGTCCTCGTTGCCACCCCGGCGCACCCCGTCCCCAAAAACTTTCAGCCAGTTCCTCCCGAGGGTCCTTCCAAACCGTGGCCAGGGAGCAGGGGACGTGCCCTGCTTTGTCGCTTCCCGCCGGGCGCCCGGGAGCCCCGTCCGGCCATCGCGGGTGCGGATGCCGGCGCGGGTCCCGGAGCGGGTGCGGGCCCAGCCCTCTGGGGCCCCTCGGACTGCGGAGCCGCCGACCGCATTGCAGCCCTTCCCGCGCCGCTGCCTCCCGCGGGCCCGGGGGCTGCCGGCTCCTCTCGCGCCCCGCGCCCCGCGCCCCGGGCGGCTTCCCCCGTGGCGCGCCGGTCCGGAGCCGGGGTCGAGCGCGCTCCAGACGCCTCCGCCCTCCCCTCCCCCGCCGGCCGCCCCTCGGGTCCCCCGGGGGTGGGGTTTCCCTCCGCGTGCCCCCCCCGCCGCCCTCCCCTCCCCCGCCCGCCCCTATGTATGTGTCACCACGCGCCATGCCCGCCCGCTCGCCCGCCCACCTACCTCCCAACCGCTCCACAGGGGACTCGCAGAGCTGAGGACGCGCGCCGCGCCGCTCAAGGTCTCTCCCTCCGCGCGCTCGCCGGCCGGTATCTGACGCGGGCGCCAGGGGCTCCGGGCACCTTGCAGTGGCCCTTCCCTCGGCCAGCCGGGACTCCGCAACCCAGCCGCTGCCGCGCGGCCACCGCCTGAGGAGACCTGCGGACAGGACGCCGGCAGGAGGAGGGGACGCAGCGCGCGCGCAGAGCGTCTCCCCCGCTGCGCCGCGAGCCCCGGGCCTCCCGGCCCCAGGAGCCCCCCGGCCGCCTCGCCAGGTGTGCGGCACTGAAGTTCTGGCGGAAGGGAGTCCAACTCTTCAAGGTAAGTGTCTCCTTCCCTCCGGGGACAGGCTTTCCCGGGGTCCCCTGGCCCGCCGGCAGCGCCGTGCCGGGGGGCTGCGCTGCCTCGGTCTCCCCTGTGGGGGGAGGCGTGTGCTGCGGCTTCCCGACCGCTGCGTCCGCGCGTGGAGTTGAGCAAACTTTTAGGCTGTTGCGGACGCAGCGTGAATGGGGCAGAGGAACACGTGACGAGGGGCTCTTGTCTGCTGGTCCCCCGAAATTAAGGACCAGAGAACAGGGGAGCTCTTACTCCCGACTCCCGTTGTGTTTGCAAGTCCTAGGGTCTGAAACCGGCCACGCTGCGGCTTTAGAGTCGGGGAAATGTGGGTTCAGATCCCCTGTGCTACCTTTGAGCTGGAGGAGTTGCTTTACGGTTCTGAGCCTTGGCCAGGGCTGTCGGTGGGAGGCTCTTGGGCAGCGTGGCTGGGCATGGGCAGTGTGTCGGCTACACGGCAGGTGCCCAAGCAGAGGCTGCGAAAACCCATTGGCCCCACTTTGTTGGCCACTTGGCCTACTCCAGGAGCCACAAGGATGGGGAAAAGCTGGGGGAAGGAGGGGAGATTGGCAGAACTCAGGACAGGGCCACTGAGCTGCCAGCAAGGGAGACAAACTTGGACCCTGCCACTAAGCAGGGACATCTCTCAAGGAAGATGAGGGGAAATGAGGACACATGACCACAGACAGTTTTGCCATCTCTGGGTTCCTCTGCAGTTGAAGCCCATCATAGTGGAGTCTTTCAAACCCTGGGGTTTGGTGGATGGTTGCCGGCGTTAACTGAACCTGCATTCTAAGCCAGAGCAAACTTTGGAGGGGGTGGCGGTTGTCTCCCTGTTGGAAGACTCCAGCCCAAACTTTTCCATCATTTTACTCCTTGCAGTCTGGAGCAGGGCTCTGATAGGATTCTTCTAGGGTGCCACTGCTAAGGAGCCCCAGGTCCCAGCATTTTGCTTGGTGTGTAAATTCCAATTCTGTCAGGGGTGGGCTGCCAGGAGGAAAGGAAGGAGTGTGCAAAGCTGAATGGGTTAGTGTGATGTTTCAGGTCTGGGACACTGTGGTGGGTGGATATCTGACAGTTTGGGGGAACCCTGGACCCTAGAAACACATTCAAAAGAAAGTGAATCCAGAAAGCTGTGATGACTTTCTAAAGGTCACACGTGACTTAGGGAAGGGCAGGACTAGAATCTGGATTTTCTGAGGCCCTAGTCGGTTGCCCGTCCTGATTTAAGAATCCAGATGTCTGGGCTCCAATCCTGGTTCCTTCCTTGCCTCTGGGTTGCCAAGAGGAAAATCGCCTGTGCCCCTGGGCAGAGCAGCTTAGGAGGGGCTTTAAAGATCAGTGTAGGAGTGTTGGCCTGTCCATCACTGAACTTGGAAGAGACTGCCCAGGAATGGAAGGGCAATCAGAAAACCCAAAGGAGGGGGTGCCTCTAACCCAAAAGCAAGGATCCCTCCAATTTCAAAAGTTTCGGATGAAGGAATTATGAAAAAGAAGAAAATATCTCTCAGGGAAATGCTGGAATTTTTCAGGCTACGTCAAATTGGGTTTAAATGAGATGTGTGTGTGTGCAGTTTCTAGCGCGTCCCCAGGTCCCTTCATTCATTCTCCAGTAACTACTGAGCACCACCTAGTAACTCTGTGCTCAGTGCTGGCCATTGCGGGTCCTCCATAAATAGTCACTGTGGTTACGCAAGCAAGTACTCCGTAACTGATATCGTTTATTATTATTACGGCTGATTTTAATTCTTTTTTTTTTTTAAGATTTTATTTATTTTTTTTTTGTCAGAGAGAGAGAGCACAAGCAGGCAGAGGCAGAGGGGGAAGCAGGCTCCCTGCCGAGCAAGGAGCCCGATGTGGGACTCGATCCCAGGACCCTGGGATCATGACCCGAGCCGAAGGCAGCTGCTTAACCAACTGAGCCACCTAGGCGTCCCACGACTGATTTTAATTCTAAGTAGATATTTTTCTTTTCCTAGAATTTTCTATGAAAATCATACTTAAATTGGAGTCTTTCTTTATTATTCAAAAGCCCTCTGGTCAACATAGAAGTAAAGAATCCAGAGGGGAAGATGATAGAGGTATTATTATGTATTTGCAGCGAGTCTCTGTGAGCTTGAGTGGTAAGACTCTGCTGTCCGAGCCACACCTGACTGCAGGCCCCTTCTCACACCCACGTACACACTTTGCCCCTGCTCCCCATCTCCCACACACCCACAGCCCAGGCAGCCCACACCCCTGCATGCCGAGTGGGGGGCCCTCCATCCCCACATGCCCAGAACAGACTATCCAACTCCCCAGTCGGAGAGGGAGCTCCAAGAGAGCCCTGACTCCTGGGATGGTGGGAGGGAACCGCGAGGGTGGGAGCCTGCCGGGCAGGGCAGACCTGGGTTCGAATCCCAACTCACTTACCCGTTACATGATTTTGAAGAGGGCCTTGTCTGGCTCTCAGCAGGCGCCAGAAACCTTAATTCCTCTCCTCTAGCGGCTTCTAGGCCCCCTTGGGGTCACAAACTGTAAGTTCAGGAGAGTACTAATTGAGAATATTCTGTAATAGTAAAAGACTGTGTGTCCCAACTTTTCATGTGGATCTTTTTCATGATGCCTCCTAGACACCGGTCCCTCCCAAGCCCCTTCTTGTTGGGCACGTCGAGGGCCTCAGCTTAGCCAGGGAGGCCCATGGGCCCCTGCTTGGAGCCTCACTCTTAATCTGTCTCTGCTCCTGCAGACACATCTAGCACTGAGTATGTCCATCTGCAGGTTGTAAAACCAATTTAGGGGAGTGTAATGACATAGGAAAGAGTAATTTCATAGTGTCTCCCATGTAGTAAAGGTAAGTATTGTTTCCAGAAACTTTTTTGTTTGTTTGTTTCCAGAAACTTTTATTTCTGTTATATATTTGGCAATCCTAAATAAGTGTATATGTGGTTATAATACATAGGTATATACACAATATATACAAATTTGATGTTTATAGGATGAATTTCTTACTGCGGGTTGCGGTCCAAAAAGTTTGAAAGACACTGATCACGATAATGTTTCTGTCTCTGAGAAATTCCTGCCTCGTGGCTCCAACTGGCAGGTGCGGGGGCCTCCTTGCTGCCCCTATATTAACACCTGGACTGGACCCATAAGCATCTTGGGAGTGGGAGCAGCGAGGGGTAGAAACTGGGAGTGGGAGTGAAAGGCAAGTTTAAGGGAGAGGACCCAGACGCAGAGAGGAAGCAATCAGGTCTGCTTGCGAGTGGAGCACGAGGGGTGATAGGGCCAATGGGCTGCCCTGGAAAAGGGGGTCTATGGGTGGGTACATCTTTTTTTTTTTTTAAGATTTTATTTATTTATTTTTAAAAAGAGAGAGCATGCGCGCGTGTGTGCAAGCGAGCAGGGGAGGAGCAGAGGACAAGCACACTCTTTGCTGAGCACGGAGCCTAACTCAGGGCTTGATTCCAGGACCCTGAGATCATGACCTGAGCTGAAATCGAGAGTCAGACGCCCAACCCACTGAGCCACCCAGATGCCCCTATGGGAGGGGGAACATCTTGAAACAGGAGCCCTCCTCTTCTGCTGTCACCAGGCGGGCCTCTTGGCCATGCTGGGGGGCCTTGATGGGAGCATCAGTCCTGCCCTCCTTCCTTGAGAAAGCTCTGTTCTATGGGGTGAAAGGGGGCTGTGGCATCTCCTCTGGCTGCTCTCCTTCCCCCAGACCCCATAGGACACCCCCATCCCTGAGAGGAGGCCTGGGCCCCTGGGCATGGTTGGAAATGAGTCAACGTTGCAGGGGAGAAGCAGCTGGGGGGTGCGGGGCAGGGGCAGGGTTAGGGAGGGAGAGCAGGAGTGAGGCAGAGGGAGGACCAGAGAGAGGGGGAATTTGGAGGGAGAACGGGAAAACGGTTCCTTTTTTCAAAAGTTGAATCCAGGGCAAGAACGGAAACCGTGGAGTTTACTTTTAAAAACTCAGAGCCTCCTTGTAAGCGGCTGAGTGTGTGTGTGTGTGTATGTGTGTGAGCGCACACTAGGAGGGCGGGCCCTGCGGGCTGGCCTGGGCTTGTGAGAGCCGACTTTTCTCCCTCTCAATGGCCTTACAGTGTATCCTAAAGAAGCTTTTTGTTAAGCTCATGAATAGGTGGATTTGGGGTGCGCGATGCTAGCCATCACGGTTTGGGTATTTGGTTACCTTTGAGGTTACGTGTTTTCCCTTTTAAGACACACACCCAAAAAAGGAGCCTCCTCTCCTGCATCAGGTCACTTTTGGGGATGGGAGGGCTTGTTCGTCTGTGTGATTGATTTGGCTTGAGGAGCAAAAGTCCGAAGGAGAAACTGAGGCCCGGGCAGAGGTGTAATGTCCAGTCTGGCGGACAACTCCTCCTCAGCCCCCAGACTCTGGGTCCCTGAGGTGGAACATGGTGGTTCCCAGACCATGGATGTCCAGGGCCTTTGGGGCCTGTGATGACCCTCCTGTAAGAGATCACAAAGGGAATGGAGGCCCAGAAGGGGGAAAGTACTTGCCCCAGGCTAGTCCAGGGCAGACCAGTGACGATCTGGATGGGAACCTAGGCCTTCAGGCCCTCATCCTGAAACATAACGTATCCGTGGAAAGCATTCATTCATTCTTCCTGCGGTACCACTTGCTACATGTTACAGGCACCGCAGTAGGTGTGGGTAAACAATTCACTCTTCCTGCCCTCCAGCTGCTCATGGTCTATTGAGGAAGACAGGCTATAATCAACTTGACCCTGACCCTGCATTCCCATAAAGCAGTGGCTCTCAACTGGGGAGTTCTTCTGCTCTCCAGAGAACATTTGGCCTTATGTGGAGAGATTGTTTGTTGTCACCATGGGGAAGCCTTACAGTACTAGTGTCCGGTGGGTAGAGACCAGGGATGCTGTAACCATCTGAAGATGCCCAGGACAGCACTTTCTTCCAGTAGAGAATGATCCAGCCCAAAATGTCAGTAGTGCCAGGATCGAGAAGTCATGCTCCAGAACTTCATTTAGTTATGGAGCCAAAGCATGCTGTGTGCACCAATAAGAAGACTGGGGGTGGGAGGGCAAGAAGGGAGGGTGTGGCGAGCAGTGAAGAGCAGACAACAAAATAAAACAAGAAGCCAGGCCCCAGTAGTAAAGCAGAAAGAACGTAGACTTTGGCAGCCCCAATGTAAGTTGCAATCCCAGCTGTGTGCCCTTGGGCAAGTCACTTACCCTCTCTGAGCCTCACTTTCCACATCTGTGAAATGAGGCTCGTCTGATGGTTGAGGGGGTTCAAGATAAAGCAAATAAGGGACTTGGCACAAGGTAGACCTACAATAAAATAGCAGCTGCTATTATTGTCTTGGAGGCTTTTCGAGGTCCCACTCTGGAAAAATCATACCAGCAGGTGTGGATGTGTGATCACGAGAGGAAAGAAGGTTGCTGTTCAGGGCACGATCGCCACAGTAGTGCGTTCTGGTTGGGGGGTGGCATGTGGGTCAGCACCTCCCCCGCACCCCACATAGCTCCCAGCAAAGGGGAGGGGGTGTGCTCCAGGAAGAACACATCCTACAGTCTGGGCAGTGGGAGAAGCTGGGCTTGCAGCCACTTGAACCAGGCACTGCCTGGCTGCATGACGTGGGCAAATGGCTTTGCCTCCCTGAGACTCGGTTTTCTTCTCTGTAAAATGGGCATCCTAAGGCCTGCCTTCACAAAGCAAGATCCAGGGAGAAGTTACTACCTTCTGGGAAGGTGCCTTGTGGGGATGGAGGGAGCACCTATGAGGCCTAAGCACGAATCTTTCGTATCTGGTGTGCACTACACCTAATCCAGGGCCTGGCACACACAGGCAGGCTGAATGAATAAATGAGCAGACCCTCACACTCTAAGTTCCTTTCAATGCTTGACAAGAAGAGTGCCAAGACTCAGATGGGCGGTCCTCCACTTGGCCACGCCTCCATCCCAAGCCGGCCCGGAAGAAGGCGGGACCTGTAGTTCCCCGTGGGCACCAGGCTCAGGTTACAGCGCTGACAGCAGCGCCCTCTAGAGGGTACTTCAGTCATAGCGGCTGAGTTATGCTAACCCGGAGGCGGGAGCCCCCTTGGGAGCGAGAGGTGTGGTGAGACATCAGAACAAAGAAAGACCAAGCTGCCGAAAAGAGGACCTATTCCGGATCAGGAACCTGGAGACTCATCTCAGTGCAGGGCACATCCATTTTCCCATCTGTACAAGCAAGGCCTTTGCTCGACCACACGGAGTCAAACTTAGAATATATTAAGGCCTCCCTGAAAGTCACGAGCCAAAGGGGTGGATTCGGGAATTGCCACGCTTCCCTGAGCCTCTGCTTTTCAGAGTCATGAAGCATTAGATCAGAAAGGGACCCAGGGGACTAAATCACCCGCCTCCTCCATTACACAGATGAGGCACCTGAGTGTCAGAGAAGGGGTTCAGGCTGCTCTCAGCAGAGCCACAGCTCCCATCAGGGCTGCTGGGGCTCCTCCCTCCACATCACATGTCACATTCAAACCAGTAAAAGGAGGTGCCTGATCACAGAAACACTGTGCCATCCCTTAAGAACCCCACTGTGGACAGACTTCATCCTGGGGCCACCCACTGTCTACCCTTCGGCCACCTTCTGACTCTGTACTTCTAGGATCTTCTAGGGTCCTTGCTGGTTTCCGGGATGCTTGGGGGAAGAAAGCCCTTATAAGGGAAATGTCTAGGGCAACAGGGACCCCAGCCTCCCTTCTCCCTCAGAACCCTAGGGCTTTCTTATCCCAGCCTCCCCCCTTGGTCATAGGGAAGGGGTTTTCCCCAACCAAACCTGGACCTTGGCCTGACCTTCCCCTTCAGGTGCTCCCTTCCTTCCCACCCCCCAAACCACCCTCACTCTGACCTCCTATCCAGCTGGCTCAGGGAAACACCTGGATCTTAGGATGACTCAGGAATGTAGTGGATGTTTGTCAGCTTGACAAGACACTGAAAAAGAGACCTGGATGCCATCATCAGAAGTAGCCTCTGTCCCTAGAATTGAAAGCATTGGAGGAGCTTTGGAAAAACAAGTATGCCTAAATCCTAATGTACCTCCAGAGCTTCCGCTTGGAGGGCAGGGTAGGAATCTGCTTTTCAAACGCACCCAAGGTGATTCCAATGCAGCCGGGTTTCTGAACTCCTAGTGTAAAGCCCCAAACAGTTCTCTGGGTGCCTTTGGTTCTAAGCCACTTCCTTGTAGCCCTGCCTCTTGGGGTCACCTCCCCTCCCCTCCCTGCAGGCAGAACTACAGCCTCTTCCCCTAGTTTGTCCTACGGGGGAATGAGGTCAGAGCCTGCTTCTCTGTCTCCTCCCTCCTGCCTGAGACAGGGGCCCTGCTTCCTTACCACAGTTGTCCTTGACCCTGGATCAAAATACATTTGTCCCTGGAGGATGAAGCCAGGCCAGGGTTCCCAGAAGTGGGTTCCCCAGAACCTCTGTTTCAGGGATGGTCAAAGGACATTACGTGTAAAAAGGGCCTCATCCCCAGGGGATGGGGGAACGGAACAAAATGCACCCCTATTCTGCAGGAGTTCTCAAAATGCTGATGGATATTGGAAATCTCCGAGTTTCTTACAGTGAATTTTCCAAGGAGCTCTTCTCTCCTAGAGCGGATCGAGGGTCTGTAGAGATGCTGATCTAAGCAATCAGCCAGCTCTGATCCTGCGGCAGGAATGAGGCAGCTGCACCAGGGCCCAAGGGGCAGCCCAGGGACAAGGGAATGCTTGAAAACCTGAATCACAAACAGGGTCACTGACCCAGTAGGCTCTCTCCACCCCCAGAGCCAGGTTGGGCCCACCCTCCCTTTTCCCACCTGCCACCTTCTCTTTAAAGGTTGGCCATGCAGGATGTTCATTTTAGTTCCATTGTTTCCCAGATTGAAAAACATGGGAGGGAGGCGGAGCACTCCGTGGGGTCTACTGGGAGCTGGGGATGGGAGCCCCCCTCCCCACCATGGACCAGAGGCCTAACCCTGTGTACTCTACTTGCTGTGTGACTCCAGGGGGTGCCAGTGTCAGGACTATTTCTATGGATAACCCCTACCTCTGGAGCTGAGCAAGGAAGAGGTGTGTCTGCATGCTTGCCTCTGTCCCCTGTCCTCGTCACTACATCCATGAGTGTCATCCCCGCCCCAGCCGCACACAGATCCGCCAGGGGGCCTTCTTCACCCTTCTCTGGGCCATTAATTCCCCTTAAAGTAGCCTCATTCTGTGATTCCCCCTTCCTAAACCCAACCTGCAGTGGCTTCCGCTGATCTTGCTTTGTGAATGTTTTAGCAGAGTGGGTACCCCTGGTGTAGGGGGACCTGATTGCATGAATTGTCTCCACACCCCGTCCTGAGAGAGGAGAGTGCTGTAGGGCTGGGTTGGAGGTGGAAGGGGCTTTATTAGCCATGGGAAGACCTAGCACGAGCTCAGAGCCTCCCCTCCTACTGCGTCCCCTGCCCAGCGGGGCCCTCCCATCCACTCTTCAGTCCAGGAGCCCCAGCTGCTGTCTCAATGCCTTAGGGGCTCCAGGGGTTCCCCACAGGGATCAGCAAAACTCACATATGCAAAATAAGGCTCCCACAATGTTCAGTGGCTGGAAAATTGTAACTAGTCCAGCCCCCTCCTTCGTAACTGCAAGTATAGCGTGGGTGACGGACCCTTAGAAGCTTGTGGAAATCGGTCAGGTTATTTGCACGTCACTTCTCAGCCCTCTGGGGACGGCAGAGGCTCTCAGAAGAGCTTTTACCCTTGGAATACAGCCCAGTTCTCTTCCTTGGCCCACAGGCCCTCAGGAACCAGTTTCCCCTTCCCCCTCAGCATCCCGATTCACCTTCCCCTCACCCTCCAGAAAGGGGAGGGTTTCACCCTCACCCTGGAAGATGCTGGATTCACCTCCAGCATCTTCCACTTCATTCCCACCTTAGGACTTTTGCCCTCCTGGTCTCTCCTGCCTGAAGCTCTTCCCACTTGGCTTTGCAAGGTTGGCTCATTCTGGTCATTCAGGTCCAAATGTCACCTCCTCCAGGAGGCCTTTCTTGACCACCCAATTTAAAGAAGATAAACACGCCCACCCCCGTGTCCCAGCAGCCCTGTGTTGCACTTTCTCACTTGCCACTTTCTAAAAAGTGCTGGTTTCCTTGGTGGTCGTCTGACTCTCCTCGCCCCAGCCCCCACCAAATCAAAAACTGCATGGGACAAGTACCCAACACAGATGATCTGTCTTGATCTTCTTCTATCTACAACACCTAGAAAATGCTCAGCACACGGTAGGTACTCAGTAAAAGTGTGCTGACCGGACAAATGACTTTAGGCCAGTACTTTTCAAACTATGCTCCAGAGAGTCTGGGGGCGTTGTCTGTGACACCCCACAGAGGCCATAGAGGTAAGTAGAGAGGGGCAGTGATTTTAGGGGCCCCCCAAATGGGTGTCTTTTGAAAACCACTGATACAGGGCTTTCTACTCTCGTCAGAGACCAGAAAACCGAGACCCAGAAAGCAATATGTCCGGTTGAATGCTAAGCGAAGTAAGTCAATCCGAGAAAGATGAATTCCACATGCTCTCTCTCCTATGTGGAATTCAAGAAACAAAACAAATGAGCAAAAAAGAAAAAAGAGGGGAAAAAAGCCCGAGAAAGGCAAATCCAGAAACAAACTCTTAACCGTAGAGAGCAAACTGCTGGGGAGAGGTGGGAGCGGGGATGGGGACACAGGGAGTGGGGGCTAAGGAGGGCATTTGTTGTGATGAGCACCGAGGGCTGTATGGAAGTGTTGAATCACTATACTGTGCACCTGAAGCTAATATAACACTGTTTATTAACCATCCTGGAATACAGTTTAGAATACAGTTTAAAAAAAGAATATGTCTAGCCTAAGGGTCTGGCACAGAGTGGTGTCAGAACTGGAACGAGGACCCAACTCCCACTGAACTGGGCCATGGTCTAAAAACAGCCCCCGCCTGCCCGGCCACCTCGGCAGCCCCATCTCACCCTGGCCATGGCTCGGGGACTCTGCAGTGTCAGAATGGCCCCCACCTGAGCCAGCTCGGGCTCTGCCACCAAGGGGACCCAGCTGAGGAGAGACATGGCCCCTCTCCATACGGCGGTACCCTCTTCCCAGCTTCCCTTAGTAATTCATGATGCCTCGAGCGTCAAGGGGGAGCAGCTGCTTTTAGGAATTAATTTATATTTTTAGGTTCTACCACCTTTGGAGCCTCAAGTTCTATCACTGGGCTACTCAGCATGGACCGTGGGCCTTGTGTCATCTTGTTTCCTTTACCTTTTTCAAGCTGTGGGGTCCCGGCACTCCCTACGGCCTGGAGGAAGCGGGCCAGACACCGAGGTTAGGACAAGATGTGGTTTCCCAGTCTTCATGACTCTGCAGACCTCAGCGGGCAACCCTTCTCTGCCTTCACCATCCACACTGATCAGCATGTCCGCTCCACCTCACCTGTGTGCCTGTCTCTCAGATTCTCTTGCTGGGGGCCTCCCTGGAGCCTCCGGCCCTATCCTGTCTTTCTTTTGTGATGGAGGGTCCCGCCCATGGTCGCCTAGGTTTTATTCCCAGCGCCCTTCCCGATGTCACTGTAGCGCTCAGACTCAAGAGAATCCATCAGGCCATTGTCCTGCAGGAGGGGGGAGTCAGGTGGATGGGCTCCAGTTCTCCAGCCGTGTGACTTTGCCTGAGTTGATTAGTCTTGCATGCCTCAGTTTCCGTATCTGTAAATCAGGTATAACGTCTCTGACCTCATGAGTTTGTGGATACCCTCAGGTGTTGAGGATAAAATAGCATCGCTAAACCAAGGTACCTGGCCCGGAGCAAATGCCGTCCAAGCAGTGCCAGCTGTTAATCATGAATATCCCCCGGGGCATTTCTGGGCTCTGAGAACCTGACTTTTTGCAGAGATGGGTTGGGTGGTCACGTGACTACCTCTGCTTGCCCAGCCTGCCCTTCCTCACTGCTTTCCTGAGCACTGAGGCTCTTAAGGCAGCCGTGCAAGCTTGGAGCCCGGAGAAACGTGGGCGATGCAAGAAGAGCCTTATGCTTTCTGCCACCTGGAAGCTAGCATGCGGAACAGGGCATGTCCCCTGACAGGCCTGACAGCAGGTGGCTACAGCAAGCCCTGTTGTACCAAGGGCCCCCCTACTGTGTAATCCCGGGGGTGCCGTTCCCTTCCATGTGTAGACTGCTCCCTGCGGTGGTACGGGGCACAGCTGATTGTGGTTTACGAAACAGCCCTGATTGTACCGCATTCCTTCAGCCACCCCTTGGGACTGCACCACACCTACAAAGGATGGACCAGCAAGAAATTCCTTTTCAGGTGTTCTAATTGCTACCAGCTTGGCTGTGCTTTCAGGAGGTGGGCTGGGGAGGGGGGAGCTGGTGCAGGACCCGGAGCTCCCTCTGCACCCCCCCCATCTCCTGCTCCATGCCCTGTCCTCCCGTCCTGGGACTGGGGAGCCAGGAAGTCTAACTGTCCCGAGAGAACCTTCAATGGTTCTGAGCAAGCGAAGGCAGTTGAACAGCCTGAGTTGTGCCTCTGTTGATACATCAGCGTTTCTTGGTCCTCCGTGGACCCAAGGAGAAAAGATGCTCTGAGTCCAGAAGGGCCAGAAACCTTAAAGAAAAGTTCACTTCTGGGTTTTTGTTAGTAAAAGACAGAATCCAGACCAGGGTCTGGGCTATGTTTCTCCCTTCCCCTGGCTCCCTAGAAATACAGAGAGCCACCATTGTCAATCAGTGAGAGTGGAAAGGGAGATGGAAGGGCTTGATGACGGCATGAGGGTCAAGGAGCCAAACCAATGAAGTCACAAAGATTGGGTTCAAAGGGCAGATGAGAAAGAGCTAGAAAAATCCGTCAAGAACAATCCCAGGGCACCTGGCTGGCTCAGTCGGTAGAGCATGCGACTCTTAATCTCGGGATTGTGAGTTTGAGCCCCACATTGGGTGTAGAGATTACTTAAAAATAAAATCCTTAAAAAAAAAAATCCCAAAGCAGGACCATGTCTCCACTAAGAAAAAAAAAAAAGAGCAGGAGAGATTTAGACTAGACATAAGAAATAATTTTCTAAAGAAATCTAAATCATCCTGAGGTTGACTACCAAGTAAGTTTGGGCAGTCTCCTCTTTTAGAAGTGTTTTTAGTTGTAGTCATAATAAAATAGAAAGTTACCCATTGTATTCTTTTCCTCCAGCAAACGGGGCCTTAAAATGACAGAAATATATTACCTCACCGTTCTGGAGTCTAGAAGCCCAAAATCAAGGTCTCTTCAGGGCCATGCTCCCTCTGAAACCTGTACGAGAGAACCCTTCCCTGCCTCTTCCCAGCTACTGGTAATGGCCGTCAGTGTTTGGCGTTCACTCTGATCTCTGCCTCTGTCATCTCGTAATGTTCTCCATGCGTGCCTGGGTCTTCACACCTGTTCACACTTCTTATGAAGACACCAGTCATACTGGAATAAGGGCCCATCCCAATGTCCTCACCTTGACTTGATCACATCTACAAAGACCCTGTTTCCAGATAAGATCACATTCGCAGGTTCTGGGGGTTAGGGCTTCAGCATATCCTTTCTGGGGGCAGGAACTCGATTCAACCCATGACACCTTTCATTGACTTGCTACCATATTTTGGGCCCATGCTTCATCTCTGAGATGTACAGGAAGTTCTATCAAGTTAGATAAACGACGTGTTCTCTGATTGGTCAGTGCTTTTATGCTAACCAGAGACTGGGTGTGTTGAGTAGAAACGATATAAACGTTGTCTCATGACCGGAAGGAACAAGAAGCTTGAAGTAGGTCTAAATATCCCCATTCTGTAGATGGCGAAATGGAGGCATGGCTGGTAAGTGATAGGGCCAGGGCTGGAACTCATGACTGTCTGATTCCGAAGTTCATGGTTTCCTGGCTAGTTCATGCCCCAAGAGAAGGCGAATTTCTCAGATTGGACCCAGACATCTAATGTAAGAAAGGGAAGCAAAAGGGCTTGTCTCCCAGTCTGGGGCCCATCCATGGGTGTGTGCATACGGACCTGCTCATTCTGGCATTCCATGCCTGTGAACCTTATAGGGGTTCCTTGGCTCACAGTCTCCAGGACCACCTTTGGGAAAGAGTCATGAGCTGGGAAGACCTTGGACCCAGAGTCTGCTGAACACTTAACTGCGACAGAAGAAAATTCTGTCTGTCAGCCCATTCCCAAGAATTTTATAGTACACAGAGAGCTTTCTCCTCTCCTCCACCCCTACCCCAGACCCTTCCCCTCCCCGTCCCCGCCCCTCCCCCACTGGCTGGCACCTTGGTCACTGGGGAGTTCATTGTCCTGAATGTAGACTTTTTTCTAAAGGATATAAAATTTCATTTTATTTGTGGAAACACTTTTCCTTTGAAACACGCTTTACCGTCACAGAAAGTTGAGGGACTATAAACACTAGACACGGAAAAATAAAAATCTACTGTAAACCTAATACCCAGAGATAACCAGGGTTAAATTTATGTACATCCTTCGGGTCTTTTCCCGCCATGAATAGATACGCCCAAAAATGGAATGGTGTTGCATTGCACATAACATCTTGCCCTTTGCTTTTTGTGTGAACATGTTTCCAAGTCAGTAAGCAGTTTTCCATAATTAGAATATCCCACGTGCCAGGCTCTCTATGGGACACAGCAGGGAAGATGCAAGGCGGAGAGGAAGTCTGCCCTGCCCTCAAAGAGAGCCCGCAGCCCAGGGGGGAGAAAGTAGGAAGCACAGAGCCCCAGGGCCTCATCCTAGCACTGCTGCTGTCTGCGCAGCTGCGGGTGAATTTTTCCATCCAGGAAGGGGGGCCCAGCTGCTCCCAGCAAGCTCAGATGGATTTGGGGTCTGAGGCTCAGCTACGGTGCAGGGGTAGTTACTGAGAGAGAGTACCCTTCAGGGAGAAAGTCTGCAGACGCTCTCCCACCCAATGTACCTGTGTCCCCAGCAAGCCCGAGACGAGAGACTCAAATTTGCTGCTCCCAGAGTCAAACTCGGGTCCCTTGTTCCTCTCATGGTGTGAGCCTCTTAAAGAGCCTAGCCTGTGTCTAGTTTTAATAAGTATGGCTCCTAAAACATGGCCCTTCTAACAAGCCCACTAATTTGTCTGCTACTCAGATAAATAACCCGGAAATGGAAAAAGGACAATTGTGTTTGATTCATTTAGGGGGAGCGTGAGGGGCCCCAGCATGGCACCTTCTTAGGAAATTTTCAAGGGAAATGTGGATCATACCTGGTTTCTGCCTTGTGTGGCTTTAAAGCCCAACCCCAGGGAGATGCCGGCATTCCAGGATGCCGAAGGCAGTGTGGTACCCAACACCTGAGTGCGGGAAGGCCTCCTTGACTATAGAGAACACTCTAGAAAAAAAAGGGGGGGGGGACCTGTCCAATTGGAATAGCGCATAAAGATCTCTAGATACTGGCTCAGATGGGGGATATTGATTTTCCTCCTCAAAGGGAAAGGCAGTAGACAAACTCATAGAGACAGAAAGTGGGATGGTTGCCAGGAGCTGGGGGAGGGGCAAACGGGAGTTGTCATCTAGTGGGTACAAAGTCTCAGCTTGGCAGACGATGGTGACGGCGGCAGTCATGTGACATGAACGTGCCTCATGTCATGGAACTGTACAAAATATGAACTTAAAAATAGTGACGATGGTAAACTTTGTGGAGCGCCTGGTTGGCTCAGTCGGTAGAGCATCTGACTCTAGATCTCAGGTCAGGTCTCAATCTCAGGGTCGTGAGTTCAAATCCCCTCGTTGTGCTCCACTTTAGGGGCCTACTTAAAGAAAAAAAAGACGGTAAATTTTGTGTTAGGTGTATTTTACCACAATTCTTTTTAAAAGAATTTAAAACAACAACAACAACACAAAAGGAAAAGGCAGCCTTCTTGTGAGGACCATGTCCTTGGAGAAACACTGGCAGGGAGGAGCCGGGAGGCAGCGGACGGCTGGAGTCCCTCGAAGGCGCTTTCTGGAAGGCAGCTGCGCTGGCATCCTGTCGGGAGGCTATTAGGCCCCGTAATCCTGACAGCTGTGCAGGGCAGCGTGGCACAGCCAGAGAAGGCTGGCCAGGGACCGGGGACGTGCTGGAGACAGCTGGAAGGGGAGCAGACAGGGCGGGGAGCAGCATAAGGTCATGTCCATGCTCACGGCTCTTGGCCAACTCTTCTGGAGCAAGCTGAGAGTCAGAGGGGGTCTGTGAGGGGCTCAGAGAGCAAGCTCTTCAGGGTTTTCAGCCTTATTCGACGGCCCCGAGGAGGCTGGGTGCTCTGAGTCACTTCGAAGCTTAGCGCCGTGCATGGGAAGACTCCTTTCGTAGCAGCAATGCAGCAAATGTCTGTGAACGGAATCCATGCTTTCAGGCTGGCTCCGTACATGGTCAAAGGCGTTTGAACGATGAGAACAGACTCCCGACAGGTTCCATCCTCTGCACCTGCCGCCATTGCTAGCGTATATGTGGGAAGCAGAGAACAGGTTAGGAGTCAGGGGGACCTGGGTTTGAATCCTGGCCCTGCCACTCCCTGGCTGTGAGATTTGAGGGAAGTTCTTGACCTGCTCTGAGCCTCTGTCTCCAGGACGCCCTCTCGGGATGATCGTGAGGATGATCGTGAGCGTTGAATGAGACGACGCCTTTGTTCTGACTGCTGTTGGGCACCGTGCTGGCTTGGGGTCATTTCGATACATGGTCATCTTTAGAGGAAGTAGTTGTGGTCGGTGCTCAGGCATGCGGGAGACCCAAGGAAGGACAAGCCTAGTGCCCACCCCTGCGGGCGCCGTCTCCTTATGGAAGCAGACGAATGCCACAGGCCACGTGTGATCCCGCTCTGATGGAGGAGGGTGAACTTGGTCACAATGGGGTCCCGGCGAGACTTCCCAGAGGTAGGGCCAGCGACAGCTAGAGCAGAAGCTTCGGTTTCCTTCTGAAACACACCTCAGATCAGGACATTCCCGAACCCCCCCGAGAGCCTCCCCATTACCTACAGAACGAAGCCAAACTCACTAGCCTAATTACAGGGTTCTTCAGAATCTGGCCCCACCTTGTTTCTAACTTTATTTAATCCTACACCAGTTGGATGTACTCCTTCCTTCATGCCTTTGCTCATGTGATCTTTCCCTCCTCAAAGGCCCTTTCCATCTCCCATAGGGTCCCTGTCTGTCTGTCAAGGCTCAGCTCAAATGTCACCTCTCCTCAGAGCGCTCCCAGGCCTCCCAAACAGGAGTGATTTCTGCATCTTCTCAGCTCCCGGAATTCTCTCGATGAGAGTGGCCTTCCTCTTGTGTTGTAGGGTCTACTCATGCATCTTGTCTCCCATCCCACACAGTGAACCCTGGGGGTGGATTCTCATGGGTCCATCCCTCCATCCTCCTCAGCACCCACTACAGAGTTTACCATGTGGTGGGAGTCTGACAGAGGAAAGGAGGGAGGGACGAAAGCCAAGAAATGGCTGGAACTTTGCAGAGGAGAGGCAATTAGTTATTCCTTCCACATGAGAGCTGACAAAGAATCCTCTGCTTCTCAGAGCACATGCTCCAAGAAGGGAAAGCAGTGTGGGTGAACGATGGCCATGGGGTGAAGGTGTCTTGTCCCATCAGCCAACGCCGACCTGTGCTGGGCAGGACAGCCTAACCCGAAGGAGCTGGTATAGTGCCGTTTCAAGAGGTCCCCAGGACCCCCTTCTCGTTCAGTAAATTCTCTAGAAGGATGTGCAGACCTCAGCAAAGCTGTGATACTCACGTTTATGGTGTTCGATAGCAGAATGATACAGATTAAAATCGGCACAGCAAAGACGCATTTGGGAAAGTGTCCCAAGTTGACTAGGTACCGAGGTTCCAGCTGTGCTTGCCCAGCGGGGTTGTGTAGACAGCACACAGTGTGTTATAACACAGAGTGTGGCCAACCAGGGAAGCTCACCCAAGCCTCTCGGTGTCCAGGATTTGTCTTGGGGGGTTGGTCACGTGGCCGAGTGCCCACACGGTTGACCTTAGTCTCCAGCACCTCCAGGGGTCCAACGGATACCACATGACCCAAGATGCCCACCATGGATCACACTGTTAGCACAGATGATCTGGTCTGCCCTAAGGCTCCCAAGTAAACTGAGCGGGGGCTTTAAAGTCACCTCCTAGAAGTTGGGTCCACAGCTCCCACTGGCTCCAAGGAGGAACATGACCCAAAAGGACTTAAAGGGATGTTCACCCATGAAGTCTTGCCCACACCTGGAACCGAGACAGGCAAACTAGGGTTAAAAGATTGAGGTTTGCGGCGCCTGGCTGGCTCAGTCAATAGAGCATGTGACTCTTGATCTCAGGGCTGTGAGTTCAAGCCCCGTGTTGGGTGCAGAGATTACTTAAAAAAATCTTTAGGGACGCCTGGGTGGCTCAGTGGGTTAAGCCTCTGCCTTCAGATCAGGTCATGATCTCAGGGTTCTGGGATCGAGCCCCACATCGGGCTCTCCGCTCAGCGGGGAGCCTGCTTCCTCCTCTCTCTCTGCTTGCCTCGCTGCCTACTTGTGATCTCTCTCTCTCTGTCAAATAAATAAATAAGGTCTTTTAAAAAAAAAAAATCTTTAAAAACAAAAACGTGAATGAGGTTTTTTTCTCCAGTAATCCATTTTCTTACTTATCCTTGAGTAGACCCCGGGACTAAACTTACAGAACCTGAGCATCTGCCCCAGGGAGACAGTGGCCCCCTGTTTCCCGTCAGCCACAAGCCAGGCACCTGGCCGTCTGCCTGCCCAGGGCTCGGCTAACGCCCCAAACACCTGATGGCCCCTTCTGACAAGCGGGCGTTTCCACCGGGACTCTCAGCTTCCAGACACCTCTACCGAAGATCATTTTTTAGACCTGGGCTCCGTTCTCAGCCAGGGAGGCCACCGAGGCGTCACACTGGGTCCCCTAGCCCCTTCCCAAACCCCTGCAGGAAGGAGCTCTCTGTTCTGCCAGGTTGGCAGCGAGCACCGAGTGGAGGGAA
Source organism: Potos flavus (assembly GCA_028534135.1). Taxonomy (NCBI): domain Eukaryota; kingdom Metazoa; phylum Chordata; class Mammalia; order Carnivora; family Procyonidae; genus Potos; species Potos flavus. Next base: position 5,284,265 of record CM052896.1, on the reverse strand, counting down.
CTCAGCTCTTGGCCCAGGATCCCTGCCCCAAAAAAGGTGCTTGTGCCTGATGGAAAGTTTGGGCTGAAGGACACTCCCTTCCAAAATCCCAGGTTCGATATTTACACATCGTCTGAAATTAATGCAGAGAAAACCTCTAAGTACCCAGCTGGAAGGGAAGTGTGAGAGCAGGAAGGGGCGGGTCCCGAGTCCTAGGGTTTTTTCCACAGAGAGAACAGGGCAAAGCTAAATGTCCCTGCGTGAGAAAATGGGAACCATTAATCGTGCCACGTACGCCTCCACTTTAAACTGGTTTTACTGGGAATTTGCAATGGAGAGTGGGGAGAGGTGGGTGTAATGGGGAAAGGTTGGTGGTGTTGAGCTGATATTTTCTCTCCATTGCCGCCTCCCCCCACTTTGGGGCCAGGATGGCTGCAGGCACCCAACCTTTAGGAAGCACGACCCATAGCCAACCTTTCTTCTCAGCTCCCGGATTCAGCCTCCCTCCCAGCCTCTTGGAAATGTAGCCTTCATCAGGTGCCAGCATGGCTCCAAGTTCTGTTTTGTCCCTGGATCTTTGGAGTCCCTCCCCACCCCCTGCACGGCCCTCCTGGTCTCTCTCCGTTCTCTCCCAGCAGGAGAGAAACATGAATAAGTGTTTCCACGGGCCATGTCTGGATGTTTCCATGGGCTACAGGAATGCTCCCAGCTCCCCTGACAACCCCTGCTCCCAGTTATCCTTTCTCTGAGGGCTTCTAATGGTCTCCAAGGCTGAGGAGGCAGGAATACCTTGAAATCAGGTGACATCCAACAGTTACGATCAGTCTTAAGCCTACCACTCCTCGCATTCGCAAACTTAATCCAGAAGGGACATCGCCCATTCATTAAGAGCCATCCAGTCATGTATTCGATGACTATTTCTTATTTACCTGCTATGTGCCAGGCATTGTTCTAGGCACTGGAAATAGAGCAGTGAGCAAAAGAGATGAAAGTCTCTGCCCTCAGGGAGTGTATATTCTGATAGGGGGAAGAGATCATCAACACACAGGAAAGGACAATAATTTCCGATAATAATAAAAATATAAATAAACAATATCAAGGAGGCACCAGGTGGGGATGAAGGAACAGAGTGGTCAGGGAAGGGACCTTTGGATTAGGCCTGGAATGTTGAAAAGTGGCCAGCTAGGGAAAGATCCACAAGTGTGTACCAGAAGGAAAAAAGAGCAGATACAAAAAGCTCTTAGAAGGAAACAAGTTTTTGTGCTCAAGGACCAGCTAGAATATGGCTGGAAATGGAAGTAGGAGACATGGTGTGAGCAGGAACGGGGCAGATCATGTAGGGCCTTGCAGGCCATGGGAAAGGAGGGCTGGCTTCCACTCCAAGAACATTCATCCTGTTCTGCCATGAAGTATCCAGGCCAAGCTCCCCTTTGCTTTAGCTCTCCCTTCTGATCGAAGCTTTCAGTGGGATACAAGCTCCCTTTCTCCCCACTCTTCCTGCCAGCTCACCCAACAGGATCAGACTACCTGGGGGACATAGAAACTTCTGTTCTGTGATTTGGAAGGAACAAGAGGAAGTTTAGAACATCATTCCCTACCTCTCCTCCTAACTGGAAAGAAGCCATTCCCAGAAGCCTCACCCATGGATTTTCTGGCCAGAGATGCCAAGAAATTTGCCCAGTTTCACCCAAATAACAAGTTGTGGGTCAAAGGTATGAATTCAGGTTGTATTTTTAAGGTTTTCATCTTCTTTTTTTTTTCTTTAAAGATTTTATTTATTTATTTGACAGAGAGAGAGCACAAGCAGGCAGAGTGGCAGGCAGAGGCAGAGGGAGAAGCAGGCTCCCTGCCGAGCAAGGAGCCCAATGTGGGACTTGATCCCAGGACCCTGGGATCATGACCTGACCCGAAGGCAGCCGCTTAACCAACTGAGCCACCCAGGCGTCCCAATGGTTTTCATCTTCTCCCATACTGTATGTTTCCCGGCAAACTTGAGCAGAGGCCACTTCAGGGAATTGCCCAGAGCCTGGGTTCACAGTAGACCGCAGAGAGTGGACGAAGAACAGCCTATCTCTTGTCACAACAGATCCAAGTCAAACAGGTATCAGCTAAATGTCCCTAGCGTGGACATCTATCAGTGGGTGAAGGAGATCAAGGCAGAAAGGCCAGAGAGGAAAGAAGTGGATGCCTTCTACAGTATTGTATGTGCTCTGTGGCCTGACAAGGGTTTGCTCCTTCCAGTTCCCCGCTCTGCTCACCACAGGCAGGGCCTTCACCTACAGCACCAGGTAGGCCTTTAGCAAACCCAGGCCTGCCTTTTTTTTTTTTTTTTCTTTTTTCTTTTTTACTGTGGAACCAGTAAAACCTAGCCCCTGGCTGGGACGGTGAGGTTGGCCACAGATTGGCATTGGCAGAAACTGCTCCTTGGGCTAATTTCTGAAGCTCAAGTTCAGAAAGGGCTTCCTTCCCTTAGCGGCCCCCTCCCTGCGATCAGGAGCATGAGAAGCAGCAAGGACCTGGCCAGCATTTCCAGCTGCCAAAGGTGAGGGTACGACCTTAGAAAGGTCCAGAAGACCCAGCTCAGGGGAGGGCTCTCCTGGCCTTTCTGCTGAGTTGGCTCATGGGAATCCAGACACTCCTGAGCAAGTGATATTCATGTTTTTGCAGACATGACCCATTTTGAGACACGACCCATTTAATCAAGAGTGGCTTGATTAGAGCTTTTTAAAAACCCACCCTGAAAATCCCTGGAAGGAAGGTAGCGAGGACAGCCTGTAGCCATACAGAGCATTTCTGTGGATTTCTGTAGTGGCCATCTCTTTCCCTCAGGCCCCTGCCCTGCAAGATTTGGGGGAGGAGCCGCCATGCTGGGCTGCAGGAACCAGTCCTCCTTGGGCTTCTAAGGGCACGAGGAGAGCCAGGACTCGGGACACCCGCAGGGTCCCTCCCTATTGATGGAAGGTCCGGGAGTGGGTTAGGACTCTCACTTGGGAATTCACGCCCACCCCCAGAGTGGACCGTGCATTAGTGATTGTCAAGAGTTCCAGATGCTTCGATGACAACAGAGCAAATAGCAAAATAGGAATAAGGAAATCAAAGATATAGAAAGAGACACACAGAGAGAATAAGGAATAGGAGGAAGAGGGAGAGAGGAGAAAGAGGAGAAAATACAAAAAGAATCTTCGCATTCGCAAAAAAAATACCTTCACAATTCTCATGGGGGCAAAGCTTGTGTTGTGATTCCAGCTTACAGATGGGAAAACTGAGGGCTTCCATGAGTTCCCCAGTGAGTTAGAACAGAGCTAGGACTGGAATCCGCTGCCTGGCTCCCCCTTTCCATACCATCCCACCAGGTCTCTTTAGAGTATGTGGGAAATTAGCAGCTGCACTTGGGGTCACTCTGGCTAGATGTGTCCCTGGTGTGGGATCCCTGCCCCTTTCTCTATGCTGGGCTTGAAATCCCAAGCTTAAATGCATATGCCAACACCATTACACACAGATGTAGAACGAGTCTTGTCCATGAACGACAAGAAAAGAGACACTGTTGTGAGATTAACCCACAAATAAGTGATCTGCTGGGGGCCAGGGGCTGGGGGAATGAGTGGCTTTGGTCCTTTTAAATCCCTCCCCCAGGACTGAAGTCATGGACACAGAACCACTTAGTTACTGACTGATCCTACTGGTCAACCAGTCTACCGAATTCCAGCGTCCACTGGTTCACCAATAAGTAGGTATCAAATACCATTTTTTGTTGTTCCCAGCGCCGCATGACTTAACGTGGAGGGAATTTTTTTTTTAACGTAAGCCTTGACTTTCAGCCTTAAGGAGGTCACAGTGTGCATGGTGAGGCAGAGCTAGCACACAGAGGAGAAAACGTAAGTTCTAACTTGGCTGTAGCAGCAGTCCCAGTCGGGAGAGGCAAACCAGCCTGGTTCTTTATTTAGGGTCAGATGCTTCCAGTAGCGTGCTGGTAAGCCCACTCCCAAAAAGGCAGAGAAAGTCAAAAGCTGTCATTTGTAGCGTTCCCTCATTTTCCGTGCTGGAGATAGTCCCATCATGACCAATTTCAATCTCCCAATATGACATCACTGAACACGGAGTTGGAAAGAGATATGGGAAGTTATCTCTGGCCAGCCGGTGTAGGCTAGCCCTGGCGCCCACTGGTTCTCCCTGGGGCCCCAGGAAGGGAAGACCCTACTTGTGTCACCCTGGGGCTGCACATGGGCTGTGACCTTCCCAAAGCCACAGGCTGTGCCGGCATGCTGGCATGAAGGAACACGGCCAAGTACGTCACCAGCGATGTAGCCTTTTAGCTGAGATTTATTGATGGGATAATGGGAGTGGTCTATCCCAAAGAGCTGTGAGCTCAATAAATGTGAGGCTCCAGTGCCCCTTCTCCTCCCTCAGAGGCCTGGGGTACTCGGGTCTCCATTTGTTCACTCATTCATTCAACAGATATTTCCTGATTGATCTCTCTCTGTGCTGGGCGCTCTGCAAGGGGGGTGTGGAGACCGTGAGGCACAAGACAGACGCATAGAGCTGACAACAGAGGATGATGATGACCGGGCCCCTAGAACTGAGTTCTGGTCCTGGCTCTATCTCCAACTTACTGTGTGGCCTTGAGCAAGTCACTTAACCTCTCTGGGCCTTAGTTTCTTCACCTGTAAACTGAAGGAGTTGAACTTGCCATTCACTAATGTCTCTTCCAGCTCTGACTTTCTGTGGCTCCAGGAAGGGAGGCGAGGTCTGGAAGGCACGTGAGGAAGAGTTGAAGGAACGGGCAGCTCTGTAGGAGAAGAGCAGACGGGAGAGCAGAGGGGACCCCTGGAGATCTGGCATGAGTCCCTTGAAAGAGGAGTGGACATGTTGAGTGTGGTCCCTGAGGGAGGAGCTCGGGGGGTGGGGAGGAATTATAATGGGGGCGGGTCATCAGACCCCAGCTTGGAAGAATGAGCCCCCTCGTGAAGGACCGGGACCCTCTGATTCAGTTTGAGACTGAAGACCACCTGCCTCGGCCTCGTGGACGGGATCCCCGACAGGGAGGTCATGGCTATCAACTCCAGCCGCTGGCCCCTCTTCCGGTCAGCTCACCCAGTCCTGCCACCAGGGACGTAGCAGGAGAGTGGTGCCGATGGCTGCCTGCCACGTGCTACACCTCCAAGCCAGGGACACAGTTTCTACCCCGGATAGGAGAGCCGGACCGGCACATTATCTCACTCGGTCTTGAAACAGCCATGGGGGTGGGTCCTGGGTATTAAAGTAGTAGGTGGCCAAGCCAGGACTGGGACTGGGGGTCTCCAGTCTAGGGGGGGTCTCAGGTCTGGGGGTCTCCACTGCATGTCCTGGAAGAGGGATTCAATGCAAGGGGGTGAGCTGCCCGTCCAGTCTCTTAATCTGGTGGAGTCAAGGCTAAGGCCCTGGCTGGGTTGGCAACCATGAGGCAGAGTCTAGCTGATGAGAAGGTGGAGGGTTTCCCTATCTCCAGCTGTGGCACGCACACGTGAGCACACACACACACACACACACACACACACACACCCCTTCTGCTCAGTTCAAAAGCACTACTAAGCTTACTTTCCCCTGTCAGGTCTCCTAGTTCTTCTCTCCTGAGAACGCCAATTCCTTGGTGACCAACCCAACCACACACAGAACGCCCCCTCATCGCCCAACCCTCCCATCCTGCTCCCCCAAACTCCTCGTTTCACTTCCATCCGGACACCCCAGTCCTCTTCCTCTGCCCCAGCCCCGTCCCCTCGCCACCACCTCGCTGTGCTTCCCATGGAGAAAGGCCTCCCTGTTGACGGGCCTGGCAGAGTCCATCTCCTCCCATAAAAGACTCAGTGAGTCCTGGAGACACTTGGAAGCCAGACAGAATGGTATTTCTCCCTATTTTCTTTACAGCTGAGAAAACACAAACACAAGAGCATATTTATTGCAAGGTTTCTATCCCAAAGTTTGTCTTAAAAAAAGAAGAAGAAATAAAACAAGTTTCTCTGCCCAGTCCACCCCTACCCCAAACCCCTGCCCTTTCCATTCCTGGTGGAGGCCAGGGAGAAAAACAGAGTGGGCCCCAGCCCCACAGAGAGGCACTGCATCCGGGACAATGGCGGGCTTGTTCACGGAGTTTGGGAAGAAACACACCTCCGAAAACATACACAGAACTTCCCAGTGGAGGGTGTTCCGAGGGAAGAACAGGCGGGCCCTGTGTCTGGACACGGTATCCCGGAGGCTCTGGGAAGAGAGGAGCCCGCGAATCCAGCCCCCTCCCCAGACAGGAGGGGACACCTTACCCTTCTAGGCTCCGGGGGACGATTTCCCACAACTGGTCACGCTGGGCCTGAAGAAGAGTGCCACACATCAGCGGCCCCACATGGTGCCAGGACCTGGAACCCCAGAGAATGAATGCAGCACCGAAGGAGAAAAATCTCTGAGAAGCAAGGGACTGCTTGTTAGGTCTTTGGGATTTTCCAGATGTCTTATGGTGTGAGGGAAACATGCCCCATGCACTCATCTCTGTCCCCCAAGGTGGGGGGGGGGGGCCACACAGTCCTTCCATCTCTCAGGTGATGAAAGTATGTGGCATGAATGACAGTGATGGAAAGAAAAGTCACTCAAAACAACAGGCCGGGTCAACCCGAAAGGGTTCCCCAGAGTCCTGGGCCCCGCCTGCCCTTCCCCCATGCATTCCTGGGAAGGGAGCCCAGGAGCCGCCTCCCCTCCCCATGGTGACTGAGCCAACAGCGACACCTGCTGGGCCATCAGACTGTGACACAGTGGGGAACATGGCCGGGGGAGGGGGGGGGCGGGCGCTGTCCCAGCCTCCCAAAGCTCCATGCTTGTCTTTAGTTCCAGGTCCTCCATCCCTTCCATCCCCCCCCCAAAGAGCATCTGTGATGCAGACATTTCTTAAACCAAGATGAAATGCTCCCAAGCTGGAGAGGAGGGGAGGGTGTGTGCCAGTGCAGTTCCCAACCAACAGAGCAACTCAGGAAACATCATCAGGCACCTGTCATGGGGTGCCAGCCACGAGGTCTGCCGCGGGACCGCACACTCTCTAGCTGGTGGCGCTCCATCTTGGCCGCACATTGGAACCTTCTGAGGAATTTTTAAAATGCCTCAAGACCAGGCTGAAGCCCAGGTGATTTCCATATACAGCCAAGGTTGACGACCACTGTTCTGGTTGATCTCTTGTAAGTTTAATGGGGTCTTTTTGGGGTCTATCTGTACTGACCCACTTGGAGTCAGGGGCCCAGTTATGCAGCCTTTATGTTGTGGTTGTCATGTATTTGTGTACTTGGCATGACCATTTTACTGCAGATAATGATAAGGAAAACTTTTCTGATTCCCATGAAGTCATTGTTTGGGCCTGTAGGAGGGCTCTGGGGGTCCTGGGCTCTCACTGCTCTCCTCCATGATTAAGCTGTCCATCCCAGAGCCTCCTCAAGGTCTCCCTGGATGGGCGTCCTTCCCCTGGCTTGAACCAGGCCCCTGTGATTTGTGCTCCAAAGCTCGGAGCATTCTTCATCCTAAAAACACACAAGATTCCCAAATTCCCAAATTAGAAGTTGGGGGCAGGCCTGGATTCCATCAAGAAGATTGGCTAACTCATTTCATTTCTCTGGGCCTGGGGGAGGGACAACTGACAGAGTCAGTTGAATGTGTGCGTCTATAGAGAAAGAGATTTACTGTAAGGAATTGGCTCACGTGATTCTGGAGGTATCAGGCAAGCTGGAGGCCCAAGAAAGCCAGGGTGTAGTTCCAGTCTGAGTTTGAAGACTTCAGATCCAGGGAGAGCCATTGTTTCAGTTCAGATCTGAAGTCAGTTTGAAGGTCATCAGGCAAGAGGAACAATCTCTCTCCTGGGAGCAGTTCAGTTTTTTTGTTGTTGTTGTTAATTCATGCCTTCAACTGATTGGATGAGGCCCACCCACATTATCAGGGCAATCTGCTTTACTTAGTCTACCAACTTAAATGTTCACCTCATCCAAAAACACCCTCACAGACACACCCAGAATGATGTTTGAACAAATATCTGAGCAGCCCAGGGTCCAGTCAAGTCGACATAACAACCTTCCTAGGGATCCTTCAGAAACAGCCTTTACAGGTTAGAAGGTGGGGAGTGCCCTAGAAGAGACAGGAGGAGGTTTCCAGCCTCACACGTGTAATCAACGGTGACATCTGTGAAGGCTTTGCGAAGAGAGGATTCTTGGAGGAGACACCCCTGGAACCACACGCAGCCACCTTATCTTGATGGGATTTCAGATCTCTGCCTGTGGAATTTATCACCTTGTGTCATGTACTACGTGACCCTCAATCTCACCGTATCTGACCCTCCAACTAACCGCTCTGCCTCCCTTCTTCCAGGTGAACTATGACCACTTTACTCTTGGTGTTTGTGACTCTGAGAGTCATCACCGCCGTCAGCTCCCTAGAAGCTTCAGGTAAGGACACTCCCCGTGTGTTCCTCGCGCATCAGCAGCCGCAGAAGACTGGATTCTGGGTACTAGGTCCCAAACTGAGTGCTGCTGCTCCAGGGATATAATACCCCCTTTCCTGGCCTTTTCCTGGCCCTGACTGCCCCTTTCCTATGGAAGGCAAACCTAGTGCGAGGGGAGAGCGCCCATGTGTCTGAACACACGCACACACGCACGCACGCGCATGCGTCCGGGAGCCCTCGTGCAGGTGACCCTGCTCCCGGCCGCCCTCTCGGATGGACAGCGGAAGGGGAGAGCTCCTGGCAGGCACCCATCTTCCCATCTCCTCTCTGTGGATCTTACCCTAAACTGCCACACACTGACTTTGGGGTTGGGACAGGATTATAGATAAGCTAAAAGAGGAAAAACTGCCGAGGGAGGATCAGCGGGCACATCGAAGAAGAGAAAATTCTTTGAAAAGCAGAAAGAAGTCCCCAACACATCCCCCAGGTCTTTGTTTTTCTTGGCAAGCCGTCCTCGGGAAGACCCCGCGTGGTTTCTCGCATATGGCAGGCACGAGGTGGGTTTCTGATCATCGAGCCCTCAACCAAAGGAACCAACTGTCCACTGGCTGTGGGTTGGGTTTGCCCCAAAGTGAGTTGTATCTCCCTTAGCCGTAGGCAAGAGAGGCCCCTGCTCTGGGCCGTGCACTTTAGGGCTTCCCTCTAGCCCTCGTCCAGCCCCAGTGCTCCTTAAAGGATGAGGGGTCTGTAGGGACATGTCCATCCAGATCTATGCTCTCCCTTTAGACCACACTCTGGATACCCAGCATGCCCAAAATTCCCTGCCCAAGTGGACCCAAGCCACTTCCAGGGCCCATCCTCCAAGAGGGAGGACCATGCCCTTGGTGAGAGCTGCCCCAGGCCTGAGGGAGAGGTCAGGGGGTGGCTGTTTGTGTGGGGCGTGGACAGAGCTGGGGTGTGAGGGCTGGGATAAGCACAGACCCCTCATGATGCAGAGAACTGGCAAAGAAGGCCGCCTCCTGCTTGGCCACCAGAGCCCCGTGCAAAACGCTAAGGAATCCGAGAATTCTAAATTTGAATCTGGCTTTTCATTTTGAAAGGCATCATTGTCAAATAGGAAGATAGAGCATATTTTATTTAACAATCTGTGGACTTGATTTATAACTTTTAAATATTTATACGTAGGATATATGGGTCTCAATCTGTACTCTCGCTCGGGGACCCACAAATATCCAGCCCCTGGCTGTAACCTGGGTGGTTTGCCCACACAGGCAAACCAGTTCATAGGGTCGGTTGAGAGCTTTAAAAACTGCAGCGTTGGGCCCTGCAGTCACTTTTAGCTCCCCCCGGAGAACCGGGGAACAGCCAGCTCTAAGACCATCCTGTGTTGTGGGGCGAGGGCTGAGCATTCAGAGGGAGATTTTTGTGGAAGGACCTCGTAGTGGCTGCCCAGAACCTCAAAGTTAGGGCTGGATGCCCCCAAACATTCCTGGCTCCCCTTCCTTGCCCTGTTAGGTATCCACCACCCGCAAATATCTGAAACGTTTTTATTTTCAACCTGTAGGCTCTCCAGGGGGGAAAAAAAATAGGGTCCCATAAGTATACGACCTGCCGTGAGAGGTGCTATTTTTGCAAAAGCTGTTTCTTTCCCATTCCAGGAAGATCTTTTACTTCTAACTGGATTTGGTAAACATGCTACATCTTCCCTACCAATACTCTCTGTGATTTTTTTGAGGAGCTGATCATATGCCGTGCCCAACCCCCACCCGTCTAACTTTTTGCGGACGTACATGAATGTCTACTCTTCTTTGATGCTTCTCCAGCCAGTCCCCCATCCCTGAGTTCCCAACAGCAGGAGAAAATGCCTTGTCCGTCGGCAAAAACAGGATGGAGTCCAAAGCAGACCTCAAGTGGGACACGTCTGTGTCGTTTTGCATCCGAGCTTTAAACATCGTGTGGATTTTTTTTTCTTCCTCATCACAACTTTTCCTGCCCGAAAGTGATTTTTCCCAAAATCTTTGAGTTAAGCTGTCATTCCAGGAAGATGGGGGTCCTATTTCCTCTATGGCTCGGTATCCCCTGGGATACCCCAGCTTGAGAAACAGAGAGGGGAAATCTCAGCTCTAAAGTTTTCCTTGCCCTCCTATGCAACCCTCTTCCAGTTCCATAGTTCCTGTCTTGAGCTGCAGAGAGCAGGGGTCTTGAGGAAGGCTGCTCTGGAAAAGGCGTTACAAAGCCTCCCAGAATTCCAGATGGTACAGGAGGGCTCCCCCACACACCATAAATGCAGAAGTGCTCACGGGATTTTGTCATTTGCAGAAGAACTGACAGGGAGGCTGGGTGGTCCTCTCCAAGCGCTAACGGCTCTGTCCCTGCCCCACAGACCCTGACAACTCGCTGAGCGTCAGCATCCCCGAACCGTCCCCTCTGCGGGTCCTCCTGGGGAGCTCCCTCACCATCCCCTGCTACTTCATCGACCCCATGCATCCTGTGACCACCGCCCCCTCCACCGCCCCCCTCGCCCCGAGAATCAAGTGGAGTCGCATTTCCAAGGAGAAGGAGGTGGTCCTGCTGGTAGCCACGGAAGGGCAGGTGCGGGTCAACAGCGCCTACCAAGATAAGGCCTCGCTGCCCAACTACCCGGCCATTCCCAGCGACGCCACCTTGGAAATCCAGAACCTTCGCTCCAATGACTCTGGGATCTACCGCTGTGAGGTTATGCACGGCATTGAGGACAGCGAGGCTACCTTAGAGGTCGTGGTGAAAGGTGAGAACATCCCACAGGGACACTGCTTCACCTGGGGAAGGAACCAGAACGGTATGCTCACGGGAGTGGATGCAGGCAGGCTGGTTTTCAAATCCCAGCTCCTTCCCCGGCGGCTTCCACCCCCCTGAGTCAAGTCACTTAGCTTCAGTTGTGTCTCTGTAACACAGAGATGGGACTGTCATTCTCTCTGGACTTTGAGGGATTTAAAAACGTCCTGGACTTCATCACATGTAAATGAAAGTTAGTGCTTTGCCGCGATCCCATGATTCCGTGATCATCCCCATTTTACAGATAAGCAAACTGAGGTTAGGTGATCTGCCTGAAGTTTCCCTGGAAGCAACCCAGAGCGGTCTCCTGACTCTTCATCCGGATGTCTTTTCCCTCCCCTACCTCCCACCCCAGCCCCATTCTCAGCTCCAGAAGCCAGAGAAAGGATGAAGCCTCCCTGGTTCCCTTTCTCTCCTTGGCTCAAGGGGAATGGTTGTGTCTTTGGTTGGGTTGAGGACAGGGTTCCCACTAGGATGCCCCTGGGCTGAGGCTACTTGGAGCTCTAAGTGTCTCTTTCCCCGAAGAAAATATGCGGCCCGGGAGTGCCAAGAAAAAAAGTAAAAGGAGGCAGATCTCAGTTCAATTCGAAGAACTTTCTGATTATCAGAATTATCAGATATTCAAAATGGATACTCTGTGAGTAGCGAGGTCCCCGTCGCTAGAAATATTTTAGCCAAGGCAGAAGGATCACATGTGAATATGGGGAGGAAATCAGCTAGAGGCCCAGACCAGATGTCCCTAAGGCCCCTTTGACCACAGCCATAAATCTTCAAGGACTTTGATGACGGGAAGCTGCGCCTGACCTGCTCTCCCGCCCGCTCGTGTCTTGCAGGCATTGTGTTCCATTATAGAGCCATCTCCACACGCTACACACTGGACTTTGACAGGGCACAGCGGGCCTGCCTGCAGAACAGTGCCATCATCGCCACCCCCGAGCAGCTGCAGGCCGCCTACGAGGACGGCTTCCACCAGTGTGACGCTGGCTGGCTGGCTGACCAGACTGTCAGGTGCGCCCCCGGACCACACGCGGAGTGGGATGGGCAGTGGGCTAGAACGCTGGGCCAGCCCAGGGCTGGGACCGGCATGACACTGTGGCCAGCCTGGGCTGGGGCTGGAGGAATGCCAATGCCTTGGCCAACTCTAATGATCCTTATGTCGTTGTTCAGAAGCAAACATTTGATTTGGGACCGTCCAGTTGTGCTATGTGGAAAGATATAGTCATGGGTCAGGTATTCCATGTGCAAAAAAATTCACCACGTGCTTTTCTAGAAAGCTCCAGTGCTCCGGGGCAAATACTTTTGGTAGCCGCTAGGAATTTTAAAATAATACAGAACTTGCACAGAAGGCCTTTCTCTGCCTTACCTTTTAAAAAGGGGGCTTATTGTATTCATTTGAAGATGCAGCGTGAGCCATAAAGCAACCATGCCCCTTGTCCCAGACCATCTCAGACAGGAGCCCCGGGGGGGGTCAGGACACATTCTGGAATGTCTGGTGGCTCTGACAATGGAAGTCTCCTGACCTGTCTAGATCCTTGTCGTCCTGCCCTGTGGCAGAGTCAGGAGCTGCTAGAACTTTGCCCTACATGAGCAAATTACCCACCATTACCATTCCTACCCCTGTTCCCCTTTGCCATGATCTCTGCAGTTTCTTGAAGCTTTGGTGTTTTGTGTATTTTTGTAAACCGCTTGCCTTTTTTGTTGTTGTTGTGTTTCATGAGGCAAGACATAAATTAAGCTTTCTAGCGCCTTTCTCCCTGCGGGCAGCTGCTGAGGGACGGGTAGCCCAGCAGGACAGACAGACTCCGCCCCAAGGGATCTCAGGCCATGGGAGCCTGTTGAGGCAGGATGAGACATTCGTTCAGGGTGGATCAGAGCTCTGAACGGAAAGGCCAGAACCGCAAAGCCTCCCGGAGAAAACAAAGGAAACTATCTTCACCATCTTGGGTAGATCTTTCAGATCTTAGGACACAAAGGCCACCAACAGGAAGACAAGACCAGACAGCAGCCTAGCCCAGTGCGAGAGCCCGCACCACAGCCTCAGAAAGAGCCGGGCTCAAACCGCAGCTCTGACACTTAGAAGCTGTGTGACCTTGGGCAAATCGTTTACCGTCTCTGGGCCCCAGTTTCTTCCAGGTTAAAATGGAGTGTTTCTAGCACTTGCCTCATTAGGTGGACGTGAGACTCAAATGACACAAGGCAGGGGTCAGCAAATGGTGGCCCATGGGCCAAACCCATCCTACCTTTGTACGTAAAGTTGTGTGGGAACTCTGCAACTGCTGCACACCGCAGTGGCAGAGTTGAGGCGTCAACACCCTAGGGACTGCAAGACCTAAAATATTTACTCTCTGGCCTTTCTACAGGAAAGGTTTGCAGGCCCTGGATGTTCGGTTCCCATAAGTGCTCAGCAAAGGGGGTGCCCATAATCACTGATAACCATGAAAACGTGTATCTCAATAAAGCTTGGGGAACAGAGCTGTAATGACAAACAGTCCCCATATCCAGGGCAGATGCTGGCAAACACACCAGTGAGTCCCCGTTTCCTCCCACGTGGGAGGAGGATACCAGGGCCCAGGCCATGGGCCCCTCCTGTCCCCTGAGTGTCACATGACACCCACTCTGGGTTCCTGGCAGGTACCCCATCCACACTCCAAGGGAAGGCTGCTATGGGGACAAGGATGAGTTTCCGGGCGTGAGAACCTACGGCATCCGCGACACCAATGAGACCTATGATGTCTACTGCTTCGCTGAGGAGATGGAGGGTGAGGCCCTGTCCCCTTCCCAAGACACCTGTCTGTCCCCTTCTCCCCAGTGATGCTAGGGACCACGTAGGTCTCCTCTGGGGCAGAGCACGAACCTAGGGCAGCACATACCAGACCCCTCTCTGCCTTGCCCAGAGAGAGTAGGGGGACTGGGGGGGGGGGGTGGATGGAAGGGGCCCACAGATCCCCTCACTCCCCACTTTGGAAAGAGCCTCAGTGGCCGCGGCTACCTACCAACTCTCCAGCCCCACTATTGGGCCCAAGAACGCTGGTGTCTGTCTGTCCGCTGGGACTGCCCCTCCCAGCCAGGATCCCATGCTGCTCTGACCAGCCCATCACTGCCCCAAGGGTCACTGCACCAGTAAAGCCCAGCCCAGCCTTGTCACCCTCGCAAAGGACACCCCAGGCCACTCCAGGGTGGGTCCATCAGAAATATAGTTCCCAGGAGAGCCGGCTGCCCCTCCACCCTCTCTAGCTTCCCTGCCGCCAGCCCCCAGCGCCATCCAGGCTCTCCTGGTGGGCTAGTTCTGGAGAGCCTCAGTGGTGGCGGAAAGGAACCGGAATCTTTCTCTGCTTTGTAAAGGGTGCTAATTTTGATCACAAGCAGAGCTTCCCGAGTGACCCGGGCATATGGAAGACACCTCTTCTGCCATCTGCACCCCTCACCCATTTTGATACTCCGGGCTCTGCCGCTTCTGCCCCCACCCCCACCCAAGTTCGCAGCTTCCCCCAGGCCTGAGATAAGACCTGACAACCTGGCTCATTCTGAGGCTGGGACAGTCCCCTGCTTTCTCACCCCCAGGCTCCCTTTCCTCATTTTCACCCCTGAGCCCAGGGCCTATTAAGGAACAAGTATTTGTGTTCGCATTCTTGGCTCACCAAAGACACGGCCAATCAGAGCTGCCACCGAGCGGGGACAGCCAGCACCTTCCCGGGAAACAGATGCCCACCCCCACCCTTACCCCCCACACAACATGCTTAGGTTTGTGAAAATAGTAAAAAGAGCTCACAAGGCCCTTATGGACGCTTTGGGGCCTAGAAACTCCCATTTGGGAACCACGGTTCTGAGGGTCAAAGTCTAATGCCTGCTCTTCCCATAACAACTTGGATTTTTTTCAAGGATTGCTTGCATGGACGGACAATGCTTAACTCCCAGGAAAGATGCCCCGGGAGGGGGCACGTTGCACAGCAGAGCATGAGCAAGGATGCTTTGGAATGGGAGTTGGGAGCCTAGGAGTGGCGTGGATTCCCTGGGGATCCGGGGCAGGAGCAGGGACAGAGGTCCTCACCCTGCCCGCCCTATCCTTCACAGGCGAGGTCTTCTATGCGACGTCTCCGGAGAAGTTCACCTTCCAGGAGGCAGCCGATGAGTGCCGGCGGCTGGGCGCGAGGCTGGCCACCACGGGCCAGCTCTACCTGGCCTGGCAGGGCGGCATGGACGTGTGCAGTGCTGGCTGGCTGGCCGACCGCAGCGTGCGATACCCCATCTCCAAGGCCCGGCCCAACTGCGGGGGCAACCTCCTGGGCGTGCGGACCATCTACCTGCACGCCAACCAGACGGGCTACCCGGACCCCTCGTCCCGCTACGACGCCATCTGCTACACAGGTGGGGTTGGGGCGGGGGGGGGAGGGGAGGGAGGGGTTATTGGGGGGGGCTCACGCCGCGGGAATGGGGGCCCAGAGGAGGGGAGCTGGGAATGGGCGTTGGTTTCTACCCCTTCAAGGGGCCACAGGTGCCCGAACCCCATGTCTCAGCACCCCCTGTTGTCACTAGCTTCTCGAACACCTAAGGGAGAAGTAGCACAGGCGGCAGGATCCAGCCCTGGCCCATCAGCTCAGAAGAGGGTTAAAAGAGCGAGCTTTAGAATCTGTGTGTGCTCAGGTTAGAGTCATAGCTCTGCCATGGGCGACTGTGCAGCCGGGAAAAGCCTCAATGTCCCCCATCTGTCTGAGGGGTGGGTGGCAGGCACGAAACCGTGCCCCCCCACCCAGCCGGGCAGCATTACCCACCTTCTGGAATCCAGTGTGCTTCAAAGAAGGGCCATGGGCTTATTGAAAAGAGTCGGGGGGTGGGGACAGTTTGGACCCACAATTTATTTTGAAAATTTAGAATAAACCTTTTAAAAGTAAGATTTTTATCTCATTTTACAGTCTGGGTTAGCGATAACAGTTACATGCTAGTTCTTAGAGGGAAAAAAAAAAACGATACTATAGAGTTGTATCCCCGTTATGACAGAATTGGGGACAGCACGGTGGCCTGGCTCTTCCTGTTTGGCTTTCGTGGCCTGACTTTACACGAAGAGAGGCATTTTTGCCAAAGTAATGAGGATTCCCCCCAAAGCCTGTCTTGACCTTTCAGTATCCTAACCAGCCTTATGGAAGGGGTAGCATGGTTGTGGGTCTCCTCTTCCATAAACAATTCACTGGCTTGTCCCTTCCAGACCCTCTTTGGCTCATGACTGAGGCAGGCAGTGGTCTTAGGTCACTTTCACCCATGTCACAGGCTCCCACATCTTTGGCAAGAGTTCTCAGTTCCACTTTGTAACCAATTCACCTTGTCCTGCCGGCTAGTTACAGCTTCGGGTAGATAGGCGAGGAGGTGGCGGGCATTGATCAGGAAGGGATGTTGGAGCCAGACTGGTCATATAAGCGGTGAGCCGCTCAGTCAATATCTCGTGGTATGATACCTTGGAACTCTTCGGCCACAGGGAGACGGAAAGCTTTCCTTCCCTGGCAGGCAAGGAGGTGGATCTGATGCTCGTCTCCCTCAAGGCAGCCCCAGGCTGCGCCACTAAAGCCCGTCTTTCTCCCCACCCCAGGTGAAGACTTTGTGGACATCCCAGAAAACTTCTTCGGGGTGGGCGGCGAGGAGGACATCACCATCCAGACAGTGACCTGGCCTGACATGGAGTTGCCCCTGCCCAGAAACGTCACCGAGGGTGAAGCCCGAGGCAACGTGATCCTCACTGTGAGACCCATCTTTGGCGTCTCCCCCACTGTCCCAGAGCCCGAGGAGCCCTTCACGTTTGCCCCGGAGCCCGAGGAGCCCTTCACGTTTGCCCCGGAGCCCGAGGAGCCCTTCACGTTTGCCCCTGCTGGAGGGGCCACTGCCTTCCCTGAGGCTGAGAACAGGACTGGAGAGATCACCCGGCCCTGGGGCGTTCCCGCCACGCCCGGCCCAGCCTTCACCGCCTTCACCAGCGAGGACCATGTCGTGCAGGTGACCGCAGTCCCAGGTGCAGCTGAGGTGTCTGGGCGGCCACGATTGCCAGGGGGTAAGTGCCCGCCCCCAGGGGGTTGCATGGGGGCTGGGGGGCAGGTGGAAAGAACTTGGCCTACCTAAGGATCTATGTCTTCAACTTCACCTGAGACCTGGGCCAAGCTTTCCTCCTCTCAGATTCGGTTCTCCTCGCTTGTAAAACAAGGGGGTGGGCGAGAGAGTGATCCCCATGCTCTTTTGCCACAAAGCGTTTCCTTCAAGTGAAGTCATAGGTGGAAACGGGCATATGTGTCAAGCAGGTAAAGGTGCCCCGTGGGTCTAGGGGAAATGGAGCCAAGAACTGGGGCCCTTTTGTCCAGGCCCCCCTCCCCCGTCAGGCACCGCCACGAAACAGAGCCGCTTGAAAACCACTGTATGAGGTGACCCTGGGGCCCCTCACAGAGCTGACCTTCCGGGACAGCGGCCAGCAAACCGAGAGCTCCGATGGCCACACCAGCTTGCCACCTGTTTCTACGTGGTCCGCACACTAAGGATCGCTTTACAGTTTTAAATAGTTGGGGGACAAAGTCAGAGTGAGAATAACCTTTTATGTCATATAATGAAAATGACGTAAAATTCAAGATTCAAGGTCCACGAATAGAGCTGGACTGGAACTAAGCCACAGCTACTCATCAGTGTGCTCTCTGTGGCCCTTTTCGGGCTGTCACCAAAGAGTTGAGTAGTTGTGATAGAAACTGCTGAGCCCACAAAAACTAAACTATGTCCTGTCTGGCCCTTTCCAGAAGATGCTTGCCAGCCCCTCTTCTAGGATGGGGGTCTTCCAGGGGCTTAATAAAGGTCTGGAGGCTTGGGATGTTTAGAGCTCAGCTGCTACCCAAACTCCAATCCAAGAATAGGAAGGACATTCTGGGGTGGCTTTCATGAGGGCCTTGGTGGTATCCCCTCCTGGGGAAGAACAGATGGACCCTGCCACAAACCATCAGGATGGTGTGTGCCACACACACACCCAGGATGCCACCAAGTGGGATTTCAGCCTGAATTGCCCCAATGAATACAATCTGTTGGAAAAGAGAAATAGTTTCAAAGTTTTGGGGTAACCCCCCAATGGCTAGGTCCCAGGGTTAGCCCAGGACTGGAGAGAGCCCCACTGGCACCGTGTGGGAAGGTGCCAAGGGACAGGTGGGCGTCAGCCGCAGGACAGGACAAGGGATGTGGGACAGTATCAGACCAGGGATTTGAAGCTGTGACATAGCCTGGCCCGTCACCCCGGGAGGCGTCAGAAAGAGACCAACGTGTACCCAGCCGAATACAACGGGAGAGGCAGAGTCAGTGGGCAGCTCAAGGACAGGGCTCTGCCCCTTTGAGAATCTGGCAAAAGCCACGAGGCCACTCCCAGAACGTGCCCGGTGCACACCCACAAAAACTCTGAGCAGCACCTTCAGGCCAGGCACCCACCGCCTGGGCACTGGGCCAGGTGGAAGACATGCCAGTGATTGTTCGATATATTCCTTAGCCTTTTCTGTATTTTCCAAATGCCCTGTAATGAGTGTTTATTGTTTTCATAATGAGGAAAAAATGCATTTGTTTTAAAGAGTAAAGGGACAGAGAGGAGGGTTAGGGACACCCAGGGCAGAAGAGTCCTCCAAGGCCCCCTCAGGGAGATGGATTTCAGGAGCAGCTTGAACAAGCAGAGGGAACCAGCTTGGTCGAGAATAGGATCAGAGGTAGGAACGGAAGGCGGGGACAGAGGGGAGTCATTCCTGAAGGAGCCAGGGCTCCGTCCCTGCCCTCAAAGCCAAAGAACCAGGCCCCCTGGGCAGCATCACTGTGGTGTCCAGTGCCTGCCCTGAGCCTACCTGGTCTCTCCTTCTCTTCCTCTCCCCCCCAAGCAGGGGTTGTGTTCCACTACCGCCCGGGCTCCGCCCGCTACTCACTGACCTTCGAGGAGGCTCAGCAGGCCTGCCTGCACACTGGGGCCGTCATCGCCTCCCCGGAGCAGCTCCAGGCCGCCTACGAAGCAGGCTACGAGCAGTGTGACGCCGGCTGGCTGCAGGACCAGACCGTCAGGTGAAGGACGAGCCCCGCCCCCCAGCCCAAAGCCAACCATGAGCGGTTGGGTTTGGGGAGCAGCACCTGTCGGGCACCCAGCAGAGTGGGCACCTGCTGCACTGCGCAGTAATTAACTAATTAATGACTCCATGGCTCCTCCCCTAATTTCTCCCCCAGAAGCACGGCATATTCTGAGCGGGTGGGGAAGGGCCCCAGGTGACATTAAGTCCTTGGTCATTTACCCCCAGGAGACAGAGAGGGAGAATCTCTCCTGAAGGCCTCCCACCCCGGTCCCCTCCAGCTTGACTCAGTGCCCTTCCATATAATGGGCTCTCTTCTGAAGCCAGGAATCCCCCAGGAGCCCCTGGACCCTTCCCCCAGCCACACAGGGAGCTTGCTGCAAGAGGAGCTCCATCTGGGTTTGGATCCCACGGGACCACTGAAGATGCACCCTGCCCAAGTCCCCGAGAGACCTGCCAGCCTCTCCCTGGGGCCTGCCTCCCCCAGCCTCTAGAACAGGCCTTCATGCACCACTCCTGTGCTCTTTTGCAGATACCCCATTGTGAGCCCACGGACCCCGTGTGTGGGTGACAAAGACAGCAGCCCGGGAGTCAGGACCTACGGTGTGCGGCCAGCATCAGAAACCTATGATGTCTACTGCTACGTGGACAGGCTCGAGGGTACGGCCCGTGTTCTCGTATTTTGGGCCCCAGGCAGGGGGCTAATGGGGAGACACAAAGAGGAGGGGGAATTACCACCCACCCAGTTCTGTTCCTGTTTAAGAAAGGCTGGCCCAGCCCCTCTCTCAGATCAAGCTCCTTCTCTCCCTCCTGCATGGTTCATGTGGGTTCTCCCAGCACTCCAGGCGAGCACTGATTCCTTTAAAAAGCAGTGAGTTCTGCTGATAAATGAGTCTTTACTTATGACAAATAAATGTTATGTATGCCATCTGTCTCATGGAGAGTCCCAATGCTTAGGAACAAATCAAAGGCTCTGAGAAGTCCTGCAGTAGAAAACCTTTTAAACTCTGCTTAACCAAGCCGCGCAAACAAAAAGACCTTTTCTTTTGTTTTGTTTCGTTTCTTTTAATTACAATTATCGTCACCAAATTACTATTTCACTGAGCCCAATTTTGGAAATGCTGGTGTTCTGTAAAGATTTCAGCATACCCATTCGCTTGTTTTGGGACCCAGGGCAAGTTACTTAACCCCTCTGGGCCTTAGTTTCCTCATCTATAAAATAAGAGCTGATTGTGCTCATACCAGCCTTTGGTGAGCGTTAAATGAGGTATGTGTGAGAAGGGTCTGGTACAAGTAGGTATTCAGTAAACGTGAACTTCCTTCCCGCAAATCAGACAGGCACCTGGGTACGTTCTGGGTGTGGGGACCCAAACCCCAAGAGTGGCTCCAGGACCCGCCCCTCCCCTCAATGAGTCCCCAGGGGTGGGGGTGGGGGGCTGCCGGTCCTCAGGTGCTCCGTTCTTGAGTGCTGTGGTGGAGGGGAGCACAAGGGGTCAGAGGGAGGGTACCCAAGTGTGACCGGACAATCTAGACAAGACAGAAGGAGGGAAGGCTGTTTCCGTGTAGGGGGACCGACTGGTCTCCGTTCAGTTGCCCTTCCCCCCCCCCCCCACCCCGGGGTGAACAGAGGCTGCTCCGGCTGTGGGCATGAGGGTCACACCTGCCAACTGCTCCTGCCCCCAGGGGAGGTGTTCTTCGTCACACGCCTGGAGCAGTTCACCTTCCAGGAAGCCCTGGCATTCTGTGAGTCTCACAACGCCACCCTGGCCTCCACCGGCCAGCTCTACGCCGCCTGGAGCCGAGGCCTGGACAAGTGCTATGCCGGCTGGCTGTCGGACGGCAGCCTCCGTTACCCCATCGTCACCCCGAGGCCCTCCTGCGGCGGAGACAAGCCAGGCGTGAGAACTGTCTACCTCTACCCCAACCAGACGGGCCTCCCCGACCCGGAGTCCCGGCACCACGCCTTCTGCTTCCGAGGTACGCCTTCCCGCCTCTCCTCCAGCCTCCCTTCTGCCTGGCATGTGACTCCTCCGGGTTCACCCCTTCTGGCCCCTGTCCACTATCCCCGTCCATCAGAGCAAGGAAGAAAAAGTCAGCCCCTCTGGGGCAGGGAAGCTCTGGAGCTAGCATGACCTTAGGTGCTGACCTCAAGGCAAGTACGTCCTTCTAAAGGTCCCCAGAGACCAGCAGAGAGCGGTGAGTGAGACCTGGGGCTCTAAAGTCAGGCAGACCTGAATTTTAACTATAGCTCTGCTGCTTAGTGGTTGTGTAACCCAGGGCAAGTCACTTAACCTCTCTGTTCCTCTATAAAATAGTGATATAATAGTTCCTACCTCAAAGAGCTGCTGTGTAGATAAACTGGGACAGTGCATACAAAACACTTGGCATTGTGCTTGGGACATAGTAAATTCTCAGTAAGTGTTAGCCTTATTATAAATAACACACACGTACATATATATATACCGTTTTAATTTGTACACCCTTGCCAAATTTTCTCCTGCTTATAAATGTGTTTGTGACAAGTTGAGTCAAAGTATTCTTCTACGCTTCACTAAGCACCAGAAATTCATGGTTTTAATTGGCCCACGCTGAGGACACACTGCCGCATCAATCTTTCCTCATCACCTGCGGGAGTTCTTAGAGTGATGTCATCCAGCAGTCCAGGGGGTGTGGCTAGGGCATGGCCAAGCCCTGCAGGGCTCTGGATCTACTGCAATGGAGATTGTAGTCGCAGCCTGTAGTCGCAGCTTGGGCCACATTTTATATCTGATGCATCAAAACTGAGTGTCTTTGTAACTTCCTATGAATGTATCATTATTTAAAACAAAGGTAACAAAAAAATAAAACCTGAGCTTTCCCCAGCTTCTCAGACTTCCAGAGCTATCTTTGAAAACCCCGTTCAGAGGAAGCTGAGCCCCACTGCGCAGCCTCAAAAAAGCCAAACCCCTCCCGGAGGATATGTTGGGCTCTTGTGCCGGTACCCCTCTCCCTGCTCTGGGCAGCAGAAGCCAAACCAGTTAGCCTCCCAGTACATTCTTAGCCCTGCACCCCCACTGGCCCCGACCCTCCGTGAACTCGATCTTTTCTGTAACTTCAAAGAGGTTTGGCCTCCTTCCTGACCGAGCCCACCACCGGTTTCCCCTAAACCAAAACAGCTATGTGCCCCCCATCAATAAATCCCATCTTCCGCCTCCAGTGCCAGATGACTTCATGGATTTTAAATAGAAGCCTCCTGACCCAGACATACTTGGAATCTAATTTCTGTCCCCAAGAAAGGCAGCATCGTGCCTGAGAGCAGAGTCTGGCATCAGATACTTGCCTTGGAAGACAAGATTTGCCACACATAAGCCAGCGGCCCTGGCAAGTCATTTAACTCGGGGCCTTAGTTTTCCCATCTGTACATGAGATCATAGTGTCTATCTCATAAGGCTGTTGTGGGATAAAATGATTTTATATACATAACACCTTTAAACAATGCCTGGCACGTACAATACATTCTGCAGAAGGGATGCCCCAGAACGCCCTGAAATAACGTGTGTGTGATGGTGTGTGCATATCAATATTGTGTAAGTGATGCAGTCAGCTCTTATTGAAGAAGACGAGAGCCACCTTTTGGACTTGGAGCGGGGTGCGGGCGGAGGTCAAGGTCCAGCAAGGTTTTTGCACCAGCCTGGCCCCCTCAAAATCCCCTAGTTCCCCTGGGATGGGTCACTAGCAGGAAGGAAGGCTCACCACCCACCTCTCTTTAGGTGTCTCAGCAGCGCCCTCTCCAAGAGAAGAAGAGGGCGGCACACCCACTCCCTCTGTCGTGGAGGACTGGATCGCTACCCAAGTGGGGCCTGGTGTGGCTGCTGTCCCCGCGGGGGAGGAGACGACCGCAATCCCAGATTTCACCATTGAGCCAGAAAACCAGACGGAATGGGAACCAGCCTACAGCCCAGCAGGCACTTCCCCACCGCCAGGTCTGTGCGGCAAGGGCTCTGGGGCGTATCCTGAAGTCGCACGTGCCTGCCTGCCTAGGCTGTGGCCTGGGGGTGGTTCTCTCCCCGGGACCCGTGCTCTCTTTCCCCAGCCCTGATGCTAGCTGGATATGCTGCCTTGGGCAACATCGGCCACCTCAACTGGCCTCTGGGACAACCAGCAAGGGAAAGAAGGGGCAGCCTTGTTCATAAAACACACCTCTCTCTCCCTCTCTCTCTCTCCCACCCCACGAGTCGCTGTTCCCCTTCTCTTTATTTCTCCCAACTACGCACTGCGATGCCCATCACTGAGCCAATCAGAGGGCTCTCAGTCTGTCCTCCTGCATTTACACCTCTACCCTCTAACCTTTTGAAAACTCCCTTGTAGGAAGATCTCCAATAGTGGGGAAGGGACCTCGAGGGGTCTTTAGAAGTGTGACTGTGACCTGTCGCCTTGCCTTGTTCCTCCTTCTATATCCCTCTTCTGGGCCAGGCATCCCCAACCAGCACTTCCTGAGCCCCATCTGTCCTGATCAAATCAGATGGAACTTGATGGGATAAAATCTTCAGTCCCCTAACCCTGTTGGAAAAAGTGTTTTATGGCCATATGGTTGGGGACATGCTGGCTTACAGAAAGATTAACAGGTTTCCTCACTGCAGACCTTCTCAGTGCCTTGGATATGCTAATATGTGCTGTAAGGCAGAGGAGGTGATGTATTCAAAGTGTCCCAAATGAATCTGACGCAGCGCCTCCCCCCCCCCCCATGGAGCATTCGTATATGGCCCAGTTTGGGTAAGGCTGAATTAAACAACGCCCCATAATGTGTGTGTGCTTAGTAGAGTCAGCTCGCCCAGGGACATGTTCATTTGAAGAAATGAGTATATCAGAGCTTCGCACTACTTCCTGTAGTCACTCATTCGGTGCACTGTTCCCAAGCCATTCAGCCATGCCAGACACTCCTCTGGGTGCTGGAAATGCAAAGCCTGTCCTCCCTCCATGCAGGAAGGTGAGGGTGTATCGGCGGAGCAGGTGGGATTCTGGCCCAGAGACCTCACCCAGCAGCCACACCTGCCTGTGACCCTTTCCTCGCCCTTCACCAGGACCAGAAAAACCGAATCCTGTTTGGCCTGAGTGTGTGGGTTGGCACCAGATCCTGGCAGTGACTAGTGGGAGTTTCCATGGGAAGGGAACATTTTCCGTACTTCAGTTCCCTACTACCTTGGCCGTATCAGGAACCATCTATACTGTTGTTAACTCTATGTCTTCTCCTTTAAATTGACTTGCTTTTAAAAAGAAACCTAAATTTATTTAAAAGAGAAACGTTTTATCATGACTGTAAGTGGTCACGCCCTCTTGCAAGCCTCCACTGCTATCCTGAACCCCGCACCCACCTCCAGGATTCCCCTGTAAGCCAGAGTAGACTGTGAGCCTGCCCAGTGGGACTAGCACCTGCTTGGCTCAGGTTCTCTGCCTGAGAAATAAGCCCAAAAGAAAATGCAAGCTCCAATCCCGGCTAGGCGTTTTGTTGTTTTTGTTTTGTTTTGTTTTTAAGATTTAGGTATTTATTTGAGAGACAGAGTGTGTGTGTGTGCACAAGCAAGTGGAGGGAGAGGCCGAGGGAGAGAGAGAATCTTAAGCATACTCCGTGCTGAGCACGGAACCCAACATGGGGCTTGATCTCATGACGCTGAGATCATGACCTGACCTGAAACCAAGAGCCGGACACTCAGCTGACTGAGCCACCCAGGTGCCCCAGCCAGCTGGGTTATTTTTAAATGCCAAAGGAAACAAGATGGAGAGAAAATAACGCAACCATGATTATTTAGAATGATGAGACTTTTTCCGCTCTGTTTTCCAAATCCTCTGCAGTAGCACTCTCAGAATTGAAAAAGTTGATGTATTTTTGCAAACAGTGCTACGTGGCCTCCCCTGCCTCAGAGGGATGGTATTGCATGAATGATTCTCAAACTCGAGGGGGCATCAGCATTGGGAGGGTTCCAGGGTCGGGGGGCGGTGGGGAAGGGGCTTATTAAAAGACAACGTGCCTGGGTGGCTTAGTTGGTTAAGTGTCTAACTCTTGGTTTCCGCTCAGGTCATGATCTCAGGGTCCTAGGATTGAGCCCTGTGTTGGGCTCCCCACTCAGCGGGGAGTCTGCTTATCTCCCTCTCTGCCCCTCCTCCTGCTCATGCTCTCTCTCTCCGTCCCTCTAAAATCAACGAATCAATATTTAAAAAGATAAAGTATAAGTTGGGGAAAAAAAAGACAACATGCTGCCCCCACCCTAGAGTCCCCAGAGGGACCGGAGTGGGGTCTGAGAATCTGCTTTTCTATCAGGTTCCCAGGGAATGCTGGTATTACTGGTAATGCTAAAGTTGCCAGTCCAGGGACCACACTTTGCAAATCATGGGTTTAGATAAATGAGGTGATGATGTGGAGATACTTGAGAGGTGACCTCGATTACTTTCCATGGGAGCCAGGCCCCTACTTGCATGGGCCGTGTGGATGGCGCCCCCTGGAGTCTCAAAAAGCACAGTTTCCTGGTCCCCTCCCTCCTTCCTTCCCCAGACACTGTGCAGGGTTCCATTAGAAGACATCTGAGCACACCTCTGAAGAAAAGTTTTACTGTGGAAGGAATGGGTGAGCCTCAAATAGAGCAGAGTTACTAAATCCACACCTCGTCTTCTTCCTTTCCTCCAGGGATCCCTCCAACATGGCTTCCCACCAGCGCAGCCACAGAGGAGAGCACAGAAGGCCCTTCTGGAACGGAAGCGCCCTCAGCCTCAGAGGAGCCGTCCCCCTCAGAAGAGCCGTCCCCCTCAGAAGAGCCATCGCCCTCTGAGGAACCATCCCCTTGGGAGGAGCTGTCCACCCTTCCACCCCCAGCGTCCAGTGGGACTGAGCTGCCAGGCTCTGAGGAAACATCCGGGGTACCTGAAGTCAGTGGCAACTTCACAGGCAGTGGAGAAGTTTCAGGACATCTGGACTCCCATGGGCAACCCTCAGGAGAAAGTGCAAGTGGACTGCCCTCTGAAGATCTTGACTCCAGTGGGCTCACCTCTGCTGTGGGCTCAGGCCTGCCTGTGGGAAGTGGACTGGCCTCAGGGGATGAAGATAAAATTACATGGTCCAGCATTCCTAAAGTTGGAGGTGAGGGCCTAGAGACCTCCGCCTCTGGAGTAGAGGAGCTCAGCGGGCTGCCTTCCAGAGAAGGTCCAGAAGCGTCTGCCTCTGGAGTAGGGGACCTCAGCGGGCTGCCTTCTGGAGAAGGTCCAGAGATCTCTGCCTCTGGAGTAGAGGACCTCAGCAGGCTGCCTTCTGGAGAAGGTCCAGAGGTCTCTGCCTCTGGAGTAGAAGACCTCAGCAGGCTGCCTTCCGGAGAAGGTCCAGAGGTCTCTGCCTCTGGAGTAGGGGACATCAGCGGGCTGCCTTCCGGAGAAGGTCCAGAAGT
>CM052896.1:5222151-5257478 GCA_028534135.1 Potos flavus | reverse complement strand
TCTCTGGAGTAGAGGACCTCAGCGGGCTGCCTTCCGGAGAAGGTCCAGAGGTCTCCGTCTCTGGAGTAGAGGACCTCAGCGGGCTGCCTTCCGGAGAAGGTCCAGAGGTCTCTGTCTCTGGAGTAGAGGACCTCAGCGGGCTGCCTTCCGGAGAAGATTCAGAGGTCTCTGCCTCTGGAGTAGAGGACCTCAGCAGGCTGCCTTCTGGAGAAGGTCCAGAGGTCTCTGCCTCTGGAGTAGAGGACCTCAGTGGATTACCTTCTGGAGAAGGTCTAGAAGTCTCTGTTTCTGGAGTAGGGGACCTCAGTGGATTACCTTCTGGAGAAGGTCCAGAAGTCTCTGTCTCTGGAGTAGGGGACCTCAGTGGGCTGCCTTCTGGAGAAGGTCTAGAAACCTTTGCCTCTGGAGTAGAGGACCTCAGTGGACTTCCTTCTGGAAGAGAAGGAATAGAGACCTCTACCTCTGGTGTAGGGGACCTCAGTGGGCTGCCTTCTGGAGAAGGTCTAGAAACCTTTGCCTCTGGAGTAGAGGACCTCGGTGGACTTCCTTCTGGAAGAGAAGGAATAGAGACCTCTACCTCTGGTGTAGGGGACCTCAGCGGGCTGCCTTCTGGAGAAGTTCCAGAAGCCTCTGCCTCTGGAATAGGGGACCTCAGTGGACTTCCTTCTGGAAGAGAAGATCTAGAAACCTCTGTTTCTGGAGTAGAGGACCTCAGTGGATTGCCTTCTGGAGTAGAGGGTCATCCAGAGACTTCTGCTTCTGGAATAGAGGACCTCAGTGAACTTCCTTCAGGAGAGGAGGGTCTAGAGACCTCTGTTTCTGGCACTGAGGATCTCAGCGGGTTGCCCTCTGGAAAAGAAGACTTGATTGGTTCAGCTTCTGGAGCCTTGGACTTCGGCAGAATGCCTTCTGGAACTCCGGGAAGTGGGCAAGCTCCAGAAGCAAGTGGGCTTCCTTCTGGGTTTAGTGGTGAGTATTCAGGGATGGACCTTGGAAGTGGCCCGTCCTCTGGCCTACCTGATTTTAGTGGACTTCCCTCTGGATTCCCAACTGTCTCCCTCGTGGATACTACCTTGGTGGAAGTGGTCACAACTACCAGCGCAAGTGAACTGGAAGGGAGGGGAACTATTGGCATCAGCGGTGCTGGAGAAACGTCTGGACTGCCCTTTGGTGAGCTGGACATTAGTGGGGCAGTTAGTGGCCTCCCTTCAGGAGCTGAGCTCAGTGGCCAAGCGTCTGGGTCTCCTGATATCAGTGGGGAAACATCTGGATTCTTTGGTGTCAGCAGACAGCCATCAGGGTTTCCTGACATCAGTGGGGGAACATCTGGGCTTTTTGAGGTCAGTGGACGGCCATCAGGGTTTTCTGGGGAAACATCTGGAGTGACCGAGCTTAGTGGACTACCCTCCGGACAACCAGATGTCAGTGGAGAAGCCTCTGGAGTTCTTTCTGGCAGTGGTCCACCATTTGGCATAACTGACCTGAGTGGAGAAGCATCTGGGGTCCCTGATGTCAGCGGGCAGCCATCGGGGTTGCCAGAGTTCAGTGGGACAACCTCTGGAGTCCCTGACCTGGTTTCTGGGACCACAAGTGGCAGTGGCGAGTCTTCTGGAATTACATTTGTGGACACGAGTTTGGTTGAAGTGACTCCAACTACGTTTAAAGAAGAAGAAGGTTTAGGGTCTGTGGAAGTCAGTGGACTCCCTTCAGGGGAGGCAGACATCTCGGGCACATCTGGGATCATGGATGTCAGTGGCCAATCTTCTGGAGCAACTGACTCCAGCAGGTTGACATCCCAGCCTCCAGAATTCAGTGGCCTGCCAAGTGGAGTAGCTGAAGTCAGTGGAGAATCCTCTGGAGCAGAGACTGGGAGCAGCCTGCCCTCGGGAGCCTATGACAGCAGTGGA
Source organism: Potos flavus (assembly GCA_028534135.1). Classification (NCBI taxonomy): domain Eukaryota; kingdom Metazoa; phylum Chordata; class Mammalia; order Carnivora; family Procyonidae; genus Potos; species Potos flavus. The sequence goes on along the minus strand of CM052896.1, from coordinate 5,255,571 downwards.
CTCCCATCCGGGCTCCCCACTGTGTCTCTTGTAGACAGAACTTTGGTGGAATCCATCACCCAGGCTCCAACAGCCCAGGAAGCAGGAGAAGGGCCTTCAGGCATTTTGGAACACAGCGGGGCGCATTCTGGAGCACCAGACGTGTCTGGACACCATTCGGGGGTTTTGGACCTAAGTGGGCTGCAGTCCGGGCTGGTGGAGCCCAGTGGAGAGCCATCGAGTACTCCGTATTTTAGTGGGGACCTTTCTGGCACCGTGGATGTAAGTGGAGATTCCTCTGCAGCCACGAGCTCCTCCTCCACCAGTGGGGAGGCCTTGGGACTTCCAGAAGTTACTTTAATCACTTCTGAGTTCGTGGAGGGTGTCACTGAACCAACTGTTTCCCAGGAACTTGCCCAAAGACCCCCTGTGACACACACCCCCCACCTGTTTGAGTCCAGTGGAGAAGCCTCTGCGTCTGGGGAAATTAGTGGAGCTACACCAAGGCTCCCCGGGGCTGGGCTAGAAGCGTCATCGGTCCCGGAATCCAGCAGCGAGACGTCTGTCTTTCCTGAGGCTGAGGTGGGGGCGTCTGCCACCCCTGAGGCCAGCGGACGAGCTTCCGGGGCCCCTGAGGTGGGTGAAGCCACCTCCGCCTTCCCTGAAGTGGATGCGGAGGGGGCCTCAGGCTTGGGAATGAGCGGCAGCGCCTCGGCCTTTCCTGAAGGCCCTGGGGAGGGCTTGGCCAACCCGGAAGCACGGGCGGAGCCAACCAGCACGTATGCTGTGGGCACTGAGGCGTCAGGCTGGCCTTCGGCCACTCTAATGGCATCTGGAGACAGGACTGAAGTCAGCGGAGACCTGTCTGGTCCCACGTTGGGGCCGGATGTCGTCCTCGGCACCAGCGTCCCGGAGTCCGAGTGGATTCAGCAGCCCCAGCGCCCTGCAGAGGCACCTCTAGAAATCGAGTCCTCGAGCCCCTTGCACTCAGAAGAGACCGAAACGGCCGAAACAGCCACCTCCCCCGCGGAGGTTTCCATCCCCGCTTCTCCAGGAGGGACAGATGGATCAGCACCAACCGCTCCAGGTATCGTCGGGATTTTTTTTTTCTCCTTTCACTATGTTCGGGGAGTTGAAACTGTAGTGTAGTGGGAGGCAATGTCAACTCAAGCTCCTCTGCAGACCAGCTGTGCAGCCTCAGGCAAGTTTCTGAACCTCTCTGAGCCTCGTCTAGAAGATGGGAAGAGTACCAGGGAGCATTAAACAGGATATAAATATATATCAGACAAGCACTTAGCGTCTTACTTCGCACCCAGCACACACTTAGAGATCCGTGGTAGCTATGGTTGCAGTGGCGTTACATCCCAAGAGCAATTATACGTGAATCCAACTCTCTGTACTTGGCACAGGGAGAGAGAAGGGGACTATTTAGATAGTGCTAGAAATTCTACTCGCGCCCCTTTCCCGTGCAGTTCATGTGAGATGAGAGAATCAATCTGATGACATCTATGCCCAGATATCTTCATGTAGGGTTAAGACCTGCACAATGTGAGGAACTCTGAATTATCATTTTGGCTGTCCTAACTTTGGTCCCCACCCCCCCCCCCGGCACAAGTGACTGCCCTGTACCACGGTCTCACTTTGACACAACCCAGGCACCAGGCACAGGAAGCTGATGATTTTCCTTTGCTTTTTGCCTGGGGCTCCCTTGTTCCTCCCTCTGGGCCGAGAGACCTTTCCCAGTCAGAGAGCCCCCCACCCGAGATGCTGGGGCCAGGTGCCCAAGAGGGACAGAGTCCCCAGAATGGTGCTGACCCGGAGCCAGCCTCGTGGGCTTCAGGGGCCTTGTGCCCCAACCTCAAAGTCTCAGAGGCGAGGCTGCACCCCAGGCAGGCCGCTGTGGTCTTGATGCTCAGCGTCTCCCTGGGAGCTACAGCCCCACCGGGTCCCATGCTGAGGCGCCCTGCGGGACCTGCCAGGAGATGGAAGGACCCATCTCCTGCCCGTGCCCTCCTCGCCACATTGGCAAGCATTGCAACATAGCTAAGCCCCTCGTCGGCCGTGGGGGCACAGGCAGGGGAAGGAGGGGGACCCGTGTATCCCCAGAAGGGGCCACAGGCAGAAGGAGGCGGCCGAGGCCCACTGAGGCTCGGGCTTCCCAGACCGGGAAGGAGAGGTGCACAGCGATGCCGCAGGATAAACAGGGCACGTCTCTCTAGAGAGTCTAGTCTACATGGTACTTTCGGGAAAAGAAGTTCAAGTAATCAAACTGGGAAATAGTTCCTTTTTTGTTAAGCCAATGATTGTTTTATGAGTCAAATGCCAAATATGCTTGAATTTTGAAGACAAAATCTGTGACTTCCAGAAAGTGTGGAGCTAGGACGTCAGTGGGGTCAAGCCGGTCACGCCTCACGGGCCCCGGGAGGGAAGCCCTCCGAGGGGGCTCTTGCACCGTGCAGAGCCGTCCTATGCAGGAAAGGCCCTGCACAGCCCTCCATGCTCAAACCTGGGTGGGATTTGGGTCCCTTTCTTGCCCTGAAGGAAATCACGGGCAGTGCCTGTCTCCCCTGGCTACAGGGGAGCATGATCTAGCCGCGCCCGGCCCCTCAGCTCCCGCCACCCCAGGGCCTCTGTCCTTCGCTGTGGGTCAAGCAGCCTGCGGGACAGGCGAGGAGCCCGGGGGGGGGGGGGTCCTCTGATTGGAGGTGGCCCCCAGAAGGAGACGATGAGGATCTGCCTGTGTTCCCTGAACACGTCGAGGCCTGTGGCCACGAGAACATTTCCTCTTGTCCCATCGCCCCCTTAAGGGAACAGATGCCTGGTTCCTCCAAGCCCATTTTCTCGGGGTAGGTGTCTGCGCTGCCCCCCGCACCCTTACCCCAGCCTCTGCCCCAGAGCCTTTCCTAGAAGGGCTTCATTCCTCTGACACAGGCAGAATCAGAGCCATGAATCCTGGGGGAAAGCAGACCCCACGAGACAACCAGGGCCGGGCATCTATCTTCCGATAGCCGTTACATCTACAAAGAAAGATTTTGCATTTGCATATATGCAAATTAATACCTCATAATATATTGTTCCCATCACGTAAATATCTGTATACTTGGCACTTACGCAGGAAATAATCCATGTAAGCAGACCCTAGGGTGACTACGGATTACTTTCCTCCACTGGGGTCAGCCTCTGGCCGCGTGGCGGTGCCATGGGTAAGAGCGCTGTGGGCCTCTGTGGCCAGAGGAGTGGGCTCTCCTCGGGCAGTCCCGGTCTTACCGCCTAGGGGAGAGAGTCACGGGGCCACAGTGACCCCGGGCCTCCAGCCACATCCCTCCATCATCCACCCCAATGGGAGGTCAGAGCACGTCCTCCCTCTGGGCATGGCTGGTGGAGAGCCGGGTGGCGTGTTCATGGACATAGCCTGGGTCAGAGAGGAACAGACTCAGGGCCCAGCAGGACTTCCGGGACAGTCGCCAGGACCGGAAACCTTGCCCTGGTGTTTGTATCTCCCGACACCTCTCTCCCTTCTCAGCAAGTCCTTCCCCAAGCAAAAATCACAGCAGGGCTCATGGCCTTGGAGTGGGAGGTGGGTGGCAATGGACCCTAACTGCTGAAAGGACAGCCTTTCTCTGACCATGTGTACCCCCCCAGGGCTTTCTGCCCCCACCAATCCTTCCCAGACAGCTCTGTGGGTACCTTCTGAAACGACAGCACAGAGAGGTTCAGGGGTTTGCCTAGCTCCTCCGAGAGAGTCAAATCCAGAACTGGGGTCTTCATTCACTTGTTCAACACGCGCCGCTAAATAAGAAGCCCCCTCTCGAACATAAGATTCAGCTGCTAGTCTTCACTCGGGAGATGAACTTCAGGGCCACTAGAATGGAGAGAGGTTATGGAAGTGGGGCTTGGGCGAGCCCTCAGTACCTCATTTGTAACAGGGTCAAAGTAGTGGTTCTCAGCTTTAAGAACCTCCTAATGCCTGGGGCCCCAGATTCTGATTGAAACCATCCTGTGGCCTTGGCATTGGGGTTTTTAAGACCACCCAGGCGACTCCAGGGTGCAGCCAGGGCTGAGGATTAAGATCACCTGTGTACAGCCTCTGGGGCCCCCAAGAGGCATCCATAAAGATTGCTTCCCCTTCCCCATCTCTCACGCCACTGCTTAGGAAAAGCTTTATCATCTCTAAAGAGCAGGTGGTAAGGATGCTTCCAGAAGGCCTGCAGATAGCGTCCCGTCTCGCAAGTGACCCACTGTGGTCTTGAGCTAGAACCTGCAAGCATAGGCTATTGAAAGAGGATGCTGGTCAGTGTTCTCGGGGGGCCAGAAGTAGCAAAATGTAGCATTATTCCTATGGCAGTATTTGAATACTTGAGGTAACCTTCCACCTAGTAAATGAGGTTGGAGGCTGGTATGTAGCCCTTAAGAGAAAATACTTGACAATTACCGTCATCTTGCTAAGTCTGAGTTCCGTAAACAAGTTCTCAATAAATGACTCATCTGCACTCCTGACCTCAAAATAAACATGTTTAATGAATATTCAGATTTATTAGCGATTGAAAAAGCAGGGCTAACTACTGCATTCCGATCTACTTAAAAAGCAGCAGCCTCCCCCCACCCCCCCACCTCTGTTGCTGGCTCTGAGGTTTCAGTCCTCCTCAGAATCACTGGGTGCTTTTAATTTTTAAAAAGCACCACGCCTGGGTCCCACCTGGAGCTACCCCAATGAAACTGGTCTGAGAGGGACTCTGGCATTGGTATTTTTAAAAATCTTTTTAAAAATTTTGTTAACTACCGCAGTGATTCCGATGTGCAGCTAAGGTTGAGACAGTCTGTTCTAATCAGATCTCACATCCAATTTTCCAGCAATCACTGGTGCTAGGTGGATTTCTCTAAACTCCTGGGTTAGAAGGGCATGAACTCAAAATTCAATCAGCCTCTTCTCTGTCTTTAGGCTAGAGGCTCTGATCTATGATCTGATACTGTCTCTTCCCCTGGAGCTGGGAGGTTGGAATTTCAGTGAAATCTTAGCCGCAGGGGGAAGGGAGATATTTTCAAAGCCAGTGAAAATACAGGGTTACAAGTGCAAATACAAATCATGCCTTCATGACTTGACATAACCAAAAAGTCTATGGGCAGATTTGAACAGGGACAGTTGACCCTTGAACAGCACTGGGGGTTCGGGGTGCCAGCCCCCTGCAAAATTGAAAATCTGCATATAAATTCTGACTCCCTAAATATTTAACTATTAATAGCCTCCTGTTGACCGGAAGCCGTAGTAATAGCAGAAAGTCAATTAATACTTATTTTGTGTATGTTATATGTATTATATACTATATTCTTATAATAAAGTAAGCTGAAGACAAGAAAATATTATTCAGAAAATCATAAAGGGGGGGCTCCTGGCTGGCTCAGTAGTTAGAGCATGTGACTCTTGATCTTGGGGTCATGAGTTCAAGCCCCATGTTGGGCATAGAGCTTACTTAATTAAAAAAAAAAAAAAATCATAAGAAAGAGAAAACACATTTACAGTGCTGTATTGTAAAAAATCTGCATATAAGCGGACAACACACAAACCCATGTTAGTTCAAAGGTCAACTGTGATTAAATTTAAGAAACATGATATTAAACTTACATTCAAGATCAAACTTTAAAAATATAAAAGACTTGATAGCGTAATTATAGCATATTGCTTAATTTAATGAGGTTTATTTTAAAAGCAAATTAGAACTGACAAGTATGTTGTTATAACTATTCTATCAATTGTGATACACCAGAAAGCAAGTGTATTTACTCAATTCTGGCCATCTGATTGATCCTAGGTCTTTGCAGGGTGTAGGACATCCACTGAGTTAAGAAATTGTCTCTGTGCTTCTTGAGGGGATTTTCTCCCATGTTTGTCCAGGAAAGTTATGTCCAGGGTCACCACATACAGCTGCACAAGTTGTGCACTGAACAACTTGAATACCATTCTTTATGATTGGCAACCCCTTTAGTTGGGTATCCTTTGAGTAAAAGTACCTGCTGTCATCATTCAGCCTTTTTCTATGAGCCAAATAAACTCTCTTGTTTGGAGGTCCTAATCTCTGACATAAGCAAAAGCCGGGCAAGGCCTATTCAGGGTGGAGGCCTGAGCTCCCCAATTCAGATGCCAAAGTGATCATTTGGAAGTATCTTATTCTCCTCACCTTTACCACGGGGCTCTCAGTTATTGTTTCCCCGAAGTTAAGGTCTGGTTAAGGAAAAAATCATCCCTTTTGGTTATAGTAGTGGGAAGAGGACTTAGAGTTCTGATACTCCCCAGGATCCCTGCTTAGAGACGACAGGGGAGCTCTTGGCCTGGTGCAGCAGAAATGATAGCGAGATACTGAGATCCAAGACTTCAGTGACCCTCTCCCTTCACAGAGGACAGAGGCCCAACTTCCAGCCTCAGTGGTGTCTGATTCTTCCCTCTGTCTCTTCTGGTCTGTCTCCCCGGCTTACCGGCACGGGCAGGGCAGGCCACGTCCTTTGTTTCCTTACCTGTACTCTAGGGCACATGACATCTGCGCCCTGGGGCTGTTGGAAGGGTAAAGCCTATGGGAGCCATAGTGTCTGGCTCAGGGAAGATTCGTGAGAGAGATCGGTTCTTTCTCTTTGCTCTCTTCCTTCATGCAGTCTGCCCATTGCCCAAAGCCCTTCCCGTCCCCCCACCTGTTGGCAGCCTGTCTGGGTTCCCACCCTCTTTGTGTTCAGCCCAACTCAACTTCTCTCGTGGTTTCAGAAGACGAGCAGCGTCCCAATTGCCTTTCACAGAAAGAGGTATGGGCACTGCAAGGCTAGAGGGAGAGGAGATGAGGCCCGGCAGGCGTGAGCAGCTCACGAGAAAGCCCCACGCAGGACGCCGGGCCCCCTTCCTACAGCGGAAGGCCTCTCGCCACTGCCCTGCTGGCACCCACAGGCTCTGTGATCTTCAGCATTTTGGCCCTTCCTTCCCTTCTCATCTGTGAATCCTGGGCCCTGCACAAAACAGCTTCTGAACCCAGGAACAGGTTCCCTGAGTTCCGGGCACCCCCTGTCCCCCGCAGCCTTCTCAGATGAGGTGCCAAACCAGGAGGAAAACAACACGGCCTCCCAGCCCCGGTCTCTGGACCACATGGGGGCGAGTGATGTGAAATAAGCCTCTGGGACGAGGGAGGCCACCTGGCCCGACCTCCCTGGGGCCTCCGCCTCCCCTGCCCCTCCCCCACAGTGGGGTTGCTCTCCGGCTCTTCTGCCCACAGGCCACTCCTGTCCCCTGCTCTCTACAACTGCTTTAGCGCCTCCGTTTGCTTAAGCCCTCCTCGCCCAGTGCTTCCCACATCCCATAATGACGCTAATGGACACAAGAGAATGGGCTCCTGTTGAGTAGCCCCCAGCTTCCACCCGGCCCACCGGCCTGACCTATTGCTGCTACTGCTGCTGCTGGGAATCCAAGTGCATGCTGGGAATCCAAGTGCATGCTGGGACTCCCGTCAGTTCCTCCATGCATTTTGGTTTTGCTTGGAATAGTTCCGACCTTGGAACTGTTGGTGTCTAATCCGTGGTGCACACTCCCTGAGATGAAGCTACGAACCCCGTGGGAACAGAGAGATGCCTGAGGACCCGAGATTTCCAGGCCACCCACTGCTGAAACCTAACTCTGGTCCAGAAGACATCTACTAAGCACCAGCTAGCAAAAAGGTCAAATCTGCTGTCGTGAGAGGCAGGAACTAATCCTGGAAGGTGTTTAGGACGTTGATCACGTGGACACCGCCCATAGACATGCCAGGTCCTGAAGGTTGTGTGAACACAGTTGCATACACCAAGGCTTAGCCGTATATCACGATGCTCCAGTGGCCAGTGGCACCCATTCATTGCAGAATCTTACTGATCTGGGCAGAAGAGCTTCGCAGTACCTTCTAACATGTCCCCAAGGGGACGTACCCAGAGAAAACCAGCAGGAGCCTTTGTAGTACAAATACTACAAAAAAGAAGAGAGTAAAAGATCCCCAGGTTTCTGGCTTCTCAGAAAGAGGCAGAAAGATCGGATTAGGAGATTCACTTCTCACCTTGGCTGATGGATGAAAAATGGAGGCCAGTGACTTGCCAATTCCAGTCGCACAAGGAAGTTGGATCAGAAAGAACATCTTGGTCCAGAAGAACAGAAGGGAGGAAGAGTCGGCCTGAGAAGAAGAGATTGATGGGGATCTGCCTATACCCTAGGGTGGTGGCTGGCCGCTTCGTAACCGGCTTACCAGCTTCAAATATTAGTCTCCCACTGGCTAGATTGGAACCTGTATGGAAATTGTGACTCACTGGAGATGTCTACGTTCTAAGGCCCTAAGCTGGAAGGGACATGGGAAAATGTTGGGCTGGTTTCTCTTCCTTCCCCCAAGAGAATGATGCTGGCTTCACCTTTATAAAATACTCTAGACTCTGATTTACTGAAGACAGAGGTGTCTGCGACTCCCAAAGATAAAATGAGTCTCAGGCGAGGATAGCCCATGCTGCCATTTTCTCATGGTTCTCTACTCTCCGGACCACCTCTGGCTTGTTTGTGCCTTGCCCTCTTGCCTCGGTTCATCACTGCAGAGGAAGATAGGAAAAGAAGGAGCTCTAACCAGCTTCAGACACTTGACTTCCGGTGTCCTTGCTTACCAGCGTCATATTCAGAGCCAGTTCAGACCCAAAGCCTCTTGAAATATTCACAAGAGAAGGCATCTTGGAGGAGCTACGTGCTCACCCTTCCAATGGAGAAGCACCAGATCTCTCCACCCGCAGGGAAACCTGGCTCCAGTGCTCCAGGCTTGCCAGTCAAGAATCACACACGTCCGAGAAAACCCTGGTTGGATCTTTGGCTCAGCGCTCCAATATGGCGGCAGCAGCAGCAGCAGCAACGGCTCTTAGGAAGTCCAGCCACCCCTCCCAGGGCTCCGGAGAGCAGCAGGGCTGGCCACCCGTAGGGCACCTGCAATGCTTGCCAAGCTGGAGTTGCTGGCCAGAGTCCTAATGGTGGCCCTTGGTTTCTTGCAGACATTGATGAGTGCCTCTCAAGTCCTTGTCTGAATGGAGCCACCTGCGTGGACGCCATCGACTCTTTCACATGCTTATGCCTTCCCAGCTACCGAGGGGACCTGTGTGAGATTGGTACGGCCGTCTCGGCTTCAGCTAATGTTACTAACTGCCGCACCCCCTCCTCCTCCATCACTCTTCCTTCTAACCACAGGCTCTCGGCCCTGGCCGGGGCCCGCACGCTCCATCCAGACAGCCATTTCGGGGGCCACCCCTGAGAAGTCTGCCGCACTCACTCCCACTCTTCTTGCTGTTCCTTGTGGAAACCCTCCTCTGGGGCACTGGCTGATCTGACCACGGGAGAGACATGAGGCCGGGCCAGGCTGTGCTCTGGAAGGTGGGGTTCTGGGGGATCCGTAAAACACTAACCTTCAGGGCTGCCAGACCCGCTGAAAGCACCTCGAGGTCGGTACAGGCATCAGACTAAAGAGGACAGAGCTGATCCCTGCACTCGTCTGGAAGGAAGCCATGGGTCATGAGCACATGTCGCCCTGCTGTATTGCCCGTGGGACTTCTGTGGCCCCTCCATGGCCTGGGGAGCCACCAGGCCACACCGGCCACGCTCCCTCTTTCTTCTCTGGCAAGGGATCTGTTTTGTCTGCCTGAGAGTTGTGTCACCAGCATGACATGCATGGGCAGGGGCTGCTGCATGTCAGTTTCTTCTCATCACCAGTGACAGCTGCCATGTCAGTGCCACTGCGGCCCGTGCTTCCTTTTCCTCCGCCCTTGTGCAAGTCAAGAGGCTGGCCAGGGAGAACAGAGCCTCGCTACAAGGGACGGGGACTGAGTTTCCCCTCTTGGGCCTTGCCAACCCCTTCACTTCTGCACCTGGGCCAGGCTCGGCCGAGGGAGCTGTGTGCCAGGAACTTCCCAGAGCCAGCTGGAGCCCCCCCCCCACTCTCTCATTCTGGTGCTTCTAGTCTCCCCCTGCCATCCTCCTGGGCCTCAGGGCCATCCCAACTCAGAAAGGGGGCGATGGGGCTTGTAATTACTAGTAGCAATAATCCACGCAGACCTAGAAGCATGTAGGGGTTCCAAACCATTTTCTATCTCCTCTCAAGTTGGATATCCCAGGAACTTCCAGAAAGCAGATGAAATTCCTGGGAGGTCTCCCTTTGGTCCTAAGCGGAGTGGGAAGGTAGTTTGGGATTGCACGTTCCTTTGAGGCACCGCCAAGATTACAGACTGGTGGAGGAACTTAAGGCTTCCGGAAGAAAAGGCCTGGACCCCCTTCCTTCCCTGCAGTCTCCCACCCTCCACCTCCACCCCGAGACACCAAGAAATTAGGCATGGGATCTTGGCTGAGGGGAGAATGGAGGGTCATAGGATTCTCTCCCCAGGATGCCAAAATATTTGCCGCGGGGGAGAAGTGTCTGGCACGTCTGCACAGACAACAGCTCTTGGACGCCAGACTAGGGAAGGAGGTGCTCTGCCCAGCGTGGAGCCGGGGCCCCCACCGGGCTCTGTGCTCCGGCGGGCCACAGAGAGGGTGCTGGCGTCGCCCAGCTAAGCAAAGCGAGACTCCATCTCCTGTCCCATTTCAGTCTGGCGGGTGCTTCGCGGCTTGGCTCCCAGCCCGCTGCGCCTTCCCGCCTTGCTGGAATTCTGTTCGTGCTTCCCCAGAGCCTCCATCCCGTGCCCTCGACCCTCCCAGAGCTGTTACCACCACCCCCACCCCCACCCAGGTTTGCCTGCTCAGCCCAGCCCGCCGCACTGGCAGCCCTGGAATGCCGTCTCTGGCCTCCTCAGGTGCCGAGCTACCTCGGAGACCTTGCCACCTTCTTTCTAGACCGTTGCCTTGCTCCTTGGAGGAGGCATGGGCTGCAGGGGACCAGCGGCCTCCTCCTCAGCCCTCCTGCTGCTCGGCCTCTTCTCCTCGGGCTGCTGGCCTCCGCGTGTCCTCTCTCTCGGCCTCCCCGAGTGTCTCTCTGTCAACCCTGCTTAGCATCTACCCCTCAGCCTGAGCCTCCTCCTCCTCAGGTTCTGGGCCTCCCTTCCTGGGTCAGCCAGACTGTGGGTGGCACCCAGTAAGGGAGGCTCCATACAGCCTGAAGGGTTCGCGGCCCCGCCCTCAGGCCCCCAGGTCGGAGAAGCAGCCCTTCCCCTGGGAGGCCCCAGGGGAAGGAGGAAGAGAGGGTCTGGGAATTCCCTCTGTCCAGTGCGGTGCTGGCTGATGGTTAACAAATGGCCCCTGCAAGCCCTGAGGGTAGCATCTGCCGATCGCTGAGGAATTTACAGCTACTGACGTGATGTCACTGAAGGCAGAGATGGGAAGGCACAGTCATATGGCTCTCCCAAGCCCGAGGGAGCCTCTGTCTGCCCCTCTGGGCTGCTCCAAGAGCTCCAAACCGGTCCCCTCTCCTGAACTCAGAACCCATTACCCATATAGGAGAGAAGCTCTCCCCTCTTCTCAACTGTCACCAAGAAGTTAAATAAAGCAAGGCCCCTGGGTCATGGACCCCCAGTTGGCTGCCTCGTCCTCCAAGAGGCCGGTACCCTGTGCCCAGCCAGGGCCAGCTCACATGGACAGATGGAGAGCCCTGGGTCTTTTCTAGACCCGGAGTAGACTTACTTCTGCTCCTCTGTGCCCACCCGAAGTGCCATTTCATGCCCGCAGCAATGCCTGCTGCTGGTCCCTTCACACGCTCCCAACTCCCTCCCTCCCCACCTCAACCTCCACACCTCCCACCTTCCACCCTGCAGAGCAGGGATCCGACAGGAGAAAAGCTTCGGGGGCGACATCAGGGAAAGAAGGTGGGAACATGCCCAGAGGCTCTGGGGCTCCAGAGCCAGGCCTTCCTGGTTCCCAGCTCCAGCCTCGTCTAGATGGGCTCCTCCCTTCAAGGACGGACATGGAAGGCGGGGCGAATGTAGGCAGCTGGCATACGACTGGCCCACCAGACGCCCCCAGGCAGCCTCGGGGCCTCTCCCTTCAAGCCCCCGACCTGTGTTGCAGACCAGGAGCTGTGTGAGGAGGGCTGGACCAAGTTCCAGGGTCACTGTTACCGCTACTTCCCCGACCGCGAGAGCTGGGTGGATGCCGAGAGCCGGTGTCGGGCCCAGCAGTCCCATCTGAGCAGCATCGTCACCCCCGAGGAGCAGGAGTTTGTCAACAGTGAGTGCGTGGGGGGGGGGGGTGTCGGGTCCTGCAGGGGTGGGGGGCGGGGAGGGAAGGAAGGGGGTTTCCACCGCCGGGGTTGCACCCGGGAGCCCCAGACTAACCCTGGGGAGTGGCTATCGCCGGTCCACGCCAGCTTGGGGGCTGGCCCGAAGCTCACTCTGCATGTGCGTACGCTGAGACCCTTGTCAGGGCCATAGAAGTGGTGACATGCTCCTAGGAGGCCACCCGCCTCCTGCCACTCCCCCATCCCCTCTGGCTCTGTGAGCGCAAGTTCTCAGACACCCTCAGGGTGTCCAGCGCCATGCCCCACACCCGCGTCTCTCTAGACAACGCTCAAGACTACCAGTGGATCGGCCTGAATGACAGGACCATCGAAGGGGACTTCCGCTGGTCAGACGGACACTCCCTGGTGAGTTCTGCCGGGGACACCAGGGAGAGTTGGCGGCCCAGAGGAGGGGAATAGAGACGCCCACTGAGGCACTGCTGGGCTGGGAGCCCTGGGGGCCGGGTAGAGTGAACGCTAGCATGAAGAGGGCGGTGAGGAAGACAATGATGGAATGCAGGCACGCCAACAGAAGGGGTACGCGGAGGTTTTCGAGGGCATCCTTGCCCACAGAGGACTCGGTCTACTCAAGGAGGCTGGCCGACAGAAAGCGACATAGATGCCAAGGGACAGTACACATAGTAAATGCTGCAGCTCAGCAGAGGAAGTCAGGGAAGGCTTCCTGGAAGAGGTGGATGGGAACAGAGTTGGGGGTGGGAGAAGCGGACTCTGCCCGGGGGCCAGGCCTGAGGGAGAAGCCTAGGGAGACAGCGTGGACTTGGGAGCCGTGTCTCTACCGCGCAGTCCGACCCAAGCGAGGCAGCCTGTGAGGCCCGCCCCGGCTGGCCCAATGGAGGAGGAGTGGCGTGGGTGGGCTCATCAGGGACAGAGAAGACGGTGGGGGTCAGGCCGAGCTCCGACCTCAGCCTCACCCCTACCCCCCCACCTCCCCCAGCAATTTGAGAACTGGCGCCCCAACCAGCCCGACAACTTCTTTGTCAGCGGAGAGGACTGCGTGGTGATGATCTGGCACGAGAAGGGAGAGTGGAACGACGTGCCCTGCAATTACCACTTGCCCTTCACGTGTAAAAAGGGCACAGGTGAGCGGCCACCCCGGAGCAGCCCAGCCTGGCTGGGGTCAGGCCCTGGGGCTCCCGCTGTGGGACCTGGGGTGCGTCTCCCGGCCTCCTGGCTGCTGATGTCCCCTCACCCGCCCAGCAGGCGACTGGTCTCCCAGTGCCAGTGTCCCAGGGCCGGTGGCAAGAGCAGGCCCCCTCCTAGGGAAGGTGAGGGTCCCAGGCTAGAGGGCAGACCGGCTCCCACACACACAGCCCCCTGGGCACCCGCACAGAAAGTCACGCATGGGGACTGCCCTGGGTGGGGAGCCCGGCGCTCTTCGGGGTCCCCAGGGGTGTCAGTGGTCAGGTCCCGATCCTCCGGTCGGAGTCTGTGGACATAGATGTGCTGGTCGAACACGTCCCTCCGGTTTCTGTGCCCTGCCCAGGCCTCCTTTCTGTCCCACTGTGTTCAGTACAGAAGTCACAGGCCATCTGCCTGGCTCTCGCCCCTTTTCCCACCCTTCTCCCTCCCTGTTGTCTTTCCCCCGTCCCCTCAAGACCCCCCTTGTACTCCCGCCCTGCTGCTCCAAATCACAGAGGAACCCGGATGTTAGAACCAGTGGTTCCCAGATGCTTAGCACGGCGTGAAAATGCCCCTTTGCCAGCATCCAGGGCTCACGGCCACGTGTCCCAGCTCGGTGACCCTTCTTTGGGCTCTGGGCTGTCTCGTCACAGCCAGAGGGGGCCTCGCGGCTCATCACAGGCATGAGTCATCACGGGAGACCCTCTGAGAGCACTTTCTCAAGGGTATTTGCCCCTCAGTGGCCTGCGGAGACCCCCCCGTGGTGGAACACGCCAGGACCTTCGGGCAGAAGAAGGACCGGTACGAGATCAATTCGCTGGTGCGGTACCAGTGCACCGAGGGCTTTGTCCAGCGCCACGTGCCCACCATCCGGTGCCAGCCCAGCGGGCACTGGGAGGAGCCTCGGATCACCTGCACAGACCGTGAGCCCCGCCCCTCCCCCCACCCTGGCTGGGCACGGCCTTAGATCCCCCTGCCCCGTTCTCCTGTCTCCTCCCGGTGGCCTGCTTTCCTTTTCAAAGCCCCTTAGCCCAAGTTGGCGCCAAGAAAAAATCAAAACCAGAAAGCGGGTAAAGTCTCAGGTGGCCTTCTCGAGCCCGTGGTTTCTGCGGGGAAGGGGAGCCAGCAGAGGAGGGGCCCGTGGGGAGAGGCTAGGCTGCTCCGGCTCCTTATGGAGCAAGCGGCCAAGATTTCTGGTCTCCCTTCCACCCCAGCCTCCACGTACAAGCGCAGACTACAGAAGCGGAGCCCACGAGCCCCACGGAGGAGCCGCCCCAGCACGGCCCACTGAGGGGAGCCTCCAGGACGCGCCCAGGATGCTGAGCCCAGGAGCCTCGCCAGGCTGACATCCCACACGGATGGTGTCCTCTTCTTGTCGCTTTCTGTCATATAAGGAATTCCATTAAAGAAGGAGAAAAACAAATCCCACATTGTGTATGCACCCGCCCCCCCACCCCCCCAAATCGCCAAAACTGCATCTGATTTTCCCCCCCAATGCCAAAGCCAAGCAAACGTATTGTAACCCGTGGACTGAGTTTAGAGACATTTCTTCAATCTCCCGTTGTGCCTTTCCAGGGACCAGTGCAGGGACAGGGGGAAAAGGGCAGGGGTTAAGTTAAATAAAGAAGATTATTTTTCGTTTCCTGACTTTACCCAAGAGCAGTGCAATCGTTGGTTCTTTCACCTCCAGGGAGAGCTAGGGAGGAGGGAGGAAGGGGCACGAAGAGCTGGGACCGGACCGCAGCTGAATGTACTGGAGGAAGGAGGGCTGCACCTTCTGTGTGGGGGAAGAAGCCTGGGGGAGAGGGGGCGGGCTCTACCGAGGGTGAGGGGGCAGGAGAGAGCGGTGGAGAGATCTTCCGCTGCGTGGGGGTCGGGTTCCCTCCCAGGGTCCCTCTTCCAGCGTCCTCTCACCCGAGTCTGCCACCGAGCGAGCGGGTGTCGATCTCAGCAGGGCTGGGTTGGGGGGGGCGCTTCCTTCCCGGCGGGAGTGCCGCCCCCCCTCCCCTTCCCCCCACACCCTCCTCCCCGGGACGGTGCAGGCACCAGAGTTCCGTGCACCTATTTATATTTTTGAAAACTGAAGATTATGATAATTATAATAATAAAGACATTGGAAGAGATCTCTTTCTTTTCTTTTCCCTTTTTTTAAATTTCAAGAGAAGGCAACCAGGGTCTGAGGTTGACCGAAGGGGCCCTTAGGAATGGGGGCGGTTGGGACGTGTTTCGATCAAAGGACCCCAAATTGGGTGATTCTTGTCCGTTCACAAAGCCTGGAACAGTCACACCTGTTGTACTCTGTTTTTGTGAGGGTACCTGTGCGTTTGATGGACCGTGTGTGTGTGCGCGCGCGCGCGCGCGCGCGCGTGTGTGTGTGTGTGCGCGCACGCGCGCACGCGCACGCGCGCGCACTTACCACTCAAATGAGACATCTGGTTACTTTGCATAGTTTGGTCCTTTGATCGCACACTGCACCCATAGGAGATGCTTGGTAGAGCAAGTCAAGAGCAGAGGCCCATCGGGATTTATAAGAGGGAACAGAAGCAGTTACAGACAGCCTGGGAACTGTGACTCCTGCCTCCACGTACCTGTGGTTAGCTAGTTTGCTGGCCACTAGCCAAAAGGTCTGGGCGTCCTGCCCTCAGGGAGGCTTTAGGATATCAACAAAAGCAATTTTGATGGCTTATGGATTCCCTCAAGAGATCTTGAGTGGAGCCAGAGCGTCCGTGGCAGGGGGCTGTCCCCCCACAAGTTTGCTCCTTAGGAGACCAGGTGGGGGTCCCCTTGCCCATCACAGTTGCTCAGCGGGCCCTTGCGTCTGTGTTTGTGAATGGGTCTGGGTGCCGGTCAGTGCATGCTGCTGTGAGTTTGCTGGTATCTTTTCAGGTGTGTGTATGTGTGGTCGAGTATTTGTTGGTGAATATAGACATGTGTCCAGATTACCTACGAGTCTGGAAACGACGAGTGGACAAAAGTAAGTGATGGTCACATAGAAGGGGCTCAATAATTGTGTAAGTAATTGATTAACTGATCAGTTGGGAGTACAACGACATCTGTGGTTTTCAAACCTGCATCAGAATCAAGAGGGTCTGTGATAACACAGTTTCTCCCGCAGCAGGTCTGGGGTGGGGCCCAGAAATTGGCAGTTCTAGTAATTTCCCAGGGATGCTTCCTGGCGACGCTTTGAGAAGCAGGGCCCCAAGTGTAGAACAGACTCCACAACTGAGTGAGAGTGGCAGAGGGGTGCCTGAGCAGAGGCAAGCCTGCTTTCCTGAAGCTGGAGTGGGGGCTGGGGACAGAGGGTGAGACACAGAGAGGGCTGGTCTCCGAGATCCTCTGGGGGAGCAGGGGGCACGGCCTCCTCTGTGTCCTGGGAGGCACCTCCTTCTCTTCTGAGCCTGCACTGACACACAGCCCGGGAGCGGAGACGGTGGGAAAGCAGGCCAGGGCCTCCGGCTGCTGGACCAGCGCCCAGGGCAGGGTGTGCCACGGGGCAGGCAAGCCAGAATCACGGGGGCCGGGAGGTGCAGCCCGCAGAGCTCCCTGAAATAGAGCTGCCCCCCACTCTCCTTGGAAAGGGGGCCGGGCCTGGGACTGAATGAGGCAGAGAGCCAGACACAGGGATGGGGGTCACAGCACCATTTATTGTCCAAAGAAACTACACACCCATGAGGGCCACTCCCTGAGCTGGGAAAAAGGGGAACAAAATGCAGACTTTTTGGAAAGAGAAGGAAAAAACGGGGAGAGAAATTTCTCCCTTTCCTGGGACGTCATGCAGAAGCCTAGGGCCCCGCTTCCAGCCGTAGCTCCTCAGCCGTGCTGCTTTGGGCCAGCAGCTTCGCGGAGGGGGAGGAAGAGGCAGGAGACCACGATGCCCAGCTCCAGCGCCCCCTGGACACCCTCCCCCTCCCCCAGGCTGAGGTGGAGGGGGCGCCGCACCCAGCACATGTCATTGTAAGCCCTGGGCAGCATTCAGTGATGCTAGAGAGCCCTCGTGAGCCCACGAACCTCCACTGGCCTAGAGGAGAGGGGCAGAGGGATTCCTGGAAGGGGGGGAGCCTTGGAGTGTCCACCTGAACAAAGGGAGGATTTGGAATGTTGGATTTACCCAAAAAAATAGTAATTTAAAAAAACTTGATAAGTATAAAAACAATACAAAAATTGCCCCAACCTGCAAAGGAAAATAACCCACTCAATAAATACAGCGCGAGAGGGGAGGGGGTGGGTGGCGCAGAGCGGGCCCCCCGGGGACTAGCGCCGCCGGTAGCAATACACGCCGTACTCCCGGCTCTGTGGGTCCGGGAAGCCGAAGCTTCGGACACCGGGCTCCAGGGGCCCACAGTTGGGACGCGGGTGAACCACGGGGTAGCGGGCACTGCCATCTGCCAGCCAGCCGGCATCACAGCGGTCCAGGCCACGGAACTTCCAGGCGGCAAAGAGCTGGCCCACCTTGGCAATGTGGGCGCCGTCTTCCCGGCATGCCTCCTTTGCCTCCGCCAGGGTCAGCTTCTCAGGGAGCTCCAGATAGTACACCTGCCCTGTGGGAAAGCGGGGCGTGAGGGCTGGGCGGCGGAGGGGGCAGCCCGAGAGGACGGTGGGGCCCGCAGAAACGCCCGCCCATCTGACCTCCCCAAAGAGACCGGGCAATGATGAGCCCAGGGGGCCACCAGGCTGCAGGCACTTGCCATGCATCCTTTGGGGAGGTACCTTCCCAGTTCTGACCGCCGCCCCGAGGGTTCCATCCCACCTGCCAGAGGGCCGGGGTCCCTCTCGTCATGTCTGTAGTCCCCCTCACCCTTCCCTAACTGCACCCTGGGTGGGCACCCCACCTAGTTGCTCCAGTCCGAGTCTCTCGCCCACCCAATCATTGACTGAGTCCCTGGGGCACCTGCCTGGCTCGGTCGGTGGAGCGTGCAACTCTTGATCTTGGGGTTGTGAGTTCGAGCCCCACGTTGGGTGTAGAGATGACTTAAAAATAAAATCTTTTTTTAAAAAAATCATTTACTGAGTACCTGCTATGTGCCAGGACACTTTTCTGAATGCTTGGGATGCAACAAGGAACCAGTTTCTGTTTTTGTTTATCTTCCTGTGAAATGATTCCCTTCGTGAGGACAGACCGTGCTCTATTTGTCTGCGATGTCCAGAACCTAGCATCGGCCCCAGCATGCAGTAGGCTCTCACAAAAGGTCTGATGACCAAGTAAACCAGTGATTGGCATGAAGCAGCAGCGAAGCACTCAAAACTCTGCCAGACGCGGCTTCCAGCCCTGCAGGTGCTCCAAACCCCCGGGTAAGGTGCTGGCAGTGTAGGCAGAGGGGTCCCAAAGCTCCCCCGAGGCTGCCCTCCCACCCCGGGCCCACGCTTGGCCGGCGCACTTACCCCTGAGGGCGGGAGCGAAGCAGAAGGCATCATAGCGGTGCAGGCGGCGGTGCCGCGGGCCGTAATTGCGCACGCCGGGGGCCAGGCCCAGGCCGCCGCAGGGCTGCCGGGCACGCGTGACGGGGTACTGCACTGAGGCGTCCTGTAGCCAGCCTGCATTGCACCAGTCCAGGCCCTCCTCCCAGGCCCGGAACAACTGCTCGAAGGAGGCCACCACCGCATCCTGCTCCTCGCACGCCCGCTGGGCCTCGTGGAAGTTGAGCTGATAGTGCCCCCGGGGGTGCTGGTAGGGAAACACCACACCTGGGGAGGGAGCAAAGAGGGGCCTGAAGGGGTGCGCAGGGGCCCAGTGGGCTGGAGACTCCAATCCCTGCCTCCCCCACTCCAGTCCGGGCCCAAAGCGGAGTCGACGTCTGCTTTCCACCGCCCTCCTAGGACTGGGCTGCCACACAGCAGTACTCAGGAAACGGGGATTAGCTCGTTAAGGTCATGAAGGAATCAGTCAATTAATGTCCCCAACTATAGAATGGGAATACCCCCGAATTCGCAGGGCTGTAGCAAGAACCCCAGTGCCGCGATCTCGGTGTGTCCCCCTAGTTTGTTGAAATCCCAAGGCCTAATGGGATGGTCCCCGGAGGTGGGGCCTTTAGAAGGTACTTAGGTCACGAGGGTAGCACCCTTGTGAATGAGATCAGTGTCCCTCTACAAGAGACCCCACGGAGGTCGCTCACCCCTTCCACGGCGAGCAGGCTGGGAGCCGGCAGGGGGCCACCCTCCCCTCCCCATCATACCCAACATCAGGGGTGTGGAATCTGACCCTGCAGGCCGCAGTCTGGACTAGACACGGGGATGTTGGTGGGAAGGGTCCCTGAGTTGCCTCTTATCCTCATCTCCTCACAAGGAGGCAGAGGAGGCCCTCATTTCACGCAGGAGGGGACGGAGCTCCGAGGGGATGGGGCGGCTACCCAGGGTCTGGCAGCTCGGGCGCGCTGGGTGTGGAGCCAGACACAGTCCTCTATGCCTCCCAGCTGCCTCCCTTGCAGGTAGGAGAGGTATGGGGACACAAAGACTGTCCTAGGGACAGAGAGGGTAACCGTCCCTAGAGACTGCCCCCAGGAGCCCACACACAAGGTCTGGCGTGCGGGCTCTGGCTGGTTTGCACAAAACGGACTTGTGACTCTTGCTTTTTTTCCTTAGAAGATTTTTACAGAAAAATTCAGAGATTTCACATAAAAATATATGCTTCTCTTGTCAAGTCAGAAAACCTGGCTGTGCGGGGTCTGCTTCTGAGCCTGAGTAGGGAGGGCACTCCTTTGGGACAGGATGAGGCCGCAGCCGCGTGGCCCCACTGCCCACCACTCCTGCCACTCACACGGGGCGGCCTCCTCGGTTTGTGCCGCTTACAACCCGGCCGGAGCCTCGGCTCCTGTTGTGCTCTGAGTAAGGTGTGAGCCAGAGGGAGTAGTGGGTTCTGGAGCCCAACGGCCTGGGGGTCAAACTCCTTCTCTCCCTTTTGTGGGCAGTGTGACCTCAGGGAAGTTACCTGACCTCCCGGTGCCTCTGTTTCCTCATCTGTAAAACGGGGGCGATGATAGCAGTGGCTTCCCCGTGGGGTGGTTTCAAGGACTGCATCCTGTCTGAGGCACAGAGCTCTGGACGGTTCCTCGGGGCCGTCTTCCCGCGGCCCGGGCCCCCGTGTCCCCACCCCCGCCTCGCCGCCCACTGGGGCCTCACCCCGCAGCTCCAGCTCCACCAGGCCACTCTCGTCCTCCAGCCCGTCAATGACCTCACAGCGGTAGCGCCCGGAGTCCTCCAGCTGCAAGTCCCGGATCTGCAGCGACACTTCACGCTCCTCGTCCTTGCGCAGGCGCACCCGGCCTCGGAAGTCCCCAAAGGCACGGTGCCTCAGCCCGATGGCCACCAGCACATCCCGCTCCGGGGCCCCGTTCTCCGACAGCTTCCACCATTTGACACGCACGGGCCTTGGGGACGGCGGAGCCGGCTCGTAGTGGTAGCGGCAGGGCAGGGTCACGTTGGCCCCCCGGTGGGAGAACAGGGTCTCCTCGGGCGTCTCTACCACCAGCTTCACCCCATTGAAGATGCCTGGGAGAGAGGTGGGGTGCCGATGGGGACCTGCTCCAGCCCATCCGTGCCCCTGCCAGGACCACCCCCAGCCTCGGGAGTTACAGCTTGCAAGAATGGCCATAATGCTGTACCCCTCCCCGAATCCACACGCTCTGCACTGTAACTTTGCATCTCCTATCAGGAGGGGACGCTATTTCCCTTCCCCCTTGAATCCGTGCTGGCCCTGCCACTGGCTCTGACCAAATGAACGTGACAGAAGGGACTATTTCCCTGTGCCTGCTCTCAGTCTGGGTCCACTCTTTCCCCGCACCTTGCCAGCCCCCACGACAACGAGCCTGGGTGCACCTGCTGGAGAGGGAGAGCCCACGGGGAGCAGAGACAAGCCCTCGCAGCTGGGGCCATCCTAGGCCAACCAGCTCCCAGCTGACCTGTCCTACCGACTGCAAGCACAGTCAACAGAGTGAGCACAGCCGGGACGAAGGACATGGAAGCCAGCCCAGAATGCTGACCCGTGGAATCACAAGCCAAAACAACCACCACCAAAAAAAAAAACAAAACAAAACCAAAAAACCACCAAAAATGGCTGTTGTCTTAAACCATTCAGTGTGTCGTGCATAAGAAGCTAGCTGACGTAGCAGGCACCAGAGCACCCCCTTCTCAGGTGGCTGGCGAGGACTCAGCTCTCCCTGAGGGTCCTTCCCTACCATGCTGGCCACAGGAGAGCACAGCTCACCCTTCACTTTCTGTCCAGCTGTTCTCCCTGATGCTCCCCAAACGCCTAAAATGCAGGTGAGAGGTCAGGACTTCTAATGGAGGCGAGATATATATATACATATATCATATATATATGATATAGATGTATACCCAGCAGGACTCCTGGGTGCAAAGAAACACAGAGCCTACCACTCATTGACTTCGGAAAAACATTGTATTCCATGAAGTGGCAGGGAGATTCCCAAGCCACATGTAGAGCAGGAGGAGAAAGACAATTTTCTCAATCCTCTCTCAAAGGCTGGAGGGACCCACCTGACATGTTAGCCACGGTGCCCCCAGGTGGGGGGGATTTTGGGTGATTTTGCTCGCACATATTCAGGGAATGAAGGGAAAGCGGTGAAATGACGACGGGTAGAATGTTTTTTTAGGTTTCCTTGAATCTCAGTAAAGTCATGATTGTCTAACAAAATAAACTCTGGGGGACGAGGAGGGCAGGAGGCCAAATAATGGCACCCCGAGAGAGCCAGGTCCTAATTCCTGGCACCTGTGGGAGCTGCCTTCTACGGCAAAGAGAGGAGACCGAATTAAGGATTGCAGTCACACGTGTCTTCTTAGAAGGGGGCCGAGGGAGATGTGACCCCGGAGATAGAGATTGGAGTGACACACACACAAGCTAGAGTCCGTCAGCGGCCACAGGGCACAGGGAGAGGCAAGGAACGCATGCTTCCCGAGAGCCTGAGGGAGGCTCATGGCACGACCGGGGGGCTGGGTCCCCAATCCTGCCACAGACAAATCTCAGCGCGGGTTCTTAGGATCCGTGTGCCCTGGGAGGCTGCCTCAACTCTGTGAGCTTCGGTTTCCTCATCTATGACATGAAATAATCCACAAGATCTGCTTTCAGGGCTGCCCATCAGCGTGGGGTGGTGGGTGCCCTCACGGTGCTGGTTTTAACCTTGCCGGTATGCCAGGGTTTTTGTGAGGACTGTATGAGACAACGGACGGAAGGCACTGAGAAGCGTGCCTGACGCATAGCAGGTACACAGCTGCTAACTAAAATGTCACCTGCCCAGTGGCACCTGGGTGGCTCAGTCGGTTAAGCATCTGACTCTCAGGGTCGTGATCTCAGGGTCATGACCGTGTCGGGCTCTGTGCTGAGCAGGGAGCCTGCTTAAGATCCTCTCTCTGTCCCTCTGCCCTTCTCCCCCAAAAGTCACCTGCCCAAAGCCATGTAGCTACAAAGTGGCAAAATGAAGATTCAAACTCACATCTGTCTAATCTCAAACCCCCTTTTCCCCTGGGGACACCGGGGGCGGTCACACTTAAATTGGATCTCGGAAAACCGGCAGGACTTTGGGAGCGTCCTGAAACGCACAGGTGATTGTCTTTCAGTGCATTTGGCCCCGACGCGCTCCAAGCCCGAGGGACTAGCAAGCAGTAACTGGACCACCCCTGGTCCTCGTCTTAGAAATGCGCCTGGTCCGCTGCAGGGCCCAGAGAGGGAAGGGGCAGCGGGCTCCACGCCCTGTCCCCCGGTCTGGGCCTGGAGCGTCCTTAGCCCAGCAGGAGCCAGGAGAGGTCCCGGTCACCCGGGCGCAGCATGGAGCCGGAGCCGGGAGGCCGCCCACCTTCGCCGTGGCCATTGCCCGCGTTCCAGCCGTTGGGATTGTTGGAGTAGTAGAAGCCGTTGTAGAAAGGCAGCCCGGAGACACAGGGCAGCGGGTACAGCAGGACCAGGAGCAGCGGACCCATGGTGCCAGGGCGTCCCGGGCAGGCTGGGAAGAGAAGAGAAACAAACCAAGGAGAGAAGCCGGCTGCAGGGGGCCGGTGACCCCTGGGTCGCAGCACCCACCCATCCACTCGCTCAGCTGGTAATTATGGGTCATCACGCCCTGTTCTCAGAGCCGAGAAGACGGAGTGAGCCCGGATCCCTGCCCTCGGGGGACTGCACCTCCCGGGCAAGATGGCCAGAAGCAAGCCAGCAAAGCCTAGCGAGGAGTGAGGAGGGCGCACCAAATCCGCGGAGAAAATTACACAGGGTGATAGGACAGGGTCGATAGTTTTCAGATGGCACCACTGAATCCGAAAGTTGTGAGCAGCATTTTTTCATGACACCGAAGCGCCTAGACTAGACTGGAAATCTCAGGGGGCATTCGTGTTTAGTGAGGGGAGTCCTGCGTTGTCGAGCTTTTGTTTCAGTCCTGAGAGGTCTGCTGGGGGGTGACGGGGACCCCACAGATTTATTTCTTCTCCTGAGTCAAGGTCAAAAAAAAAAGCTACGCACCACGCTTAGAGCACTTCTGGGGGCCATCCCAGTTTCTGTGGACACGCAAATAAAATAGGCAGCTAGGCCTTGGGCTGTAGTTTGTTTATTGGGTTTTTTTTAAATATTCTATTTAAATATTATATCTTGATGACCAAGTTTTTTTGGTGCGGACACACCCTCCTCCCCTTAAGTATTTTGCACCCAAGGCTAATAATGCCTCACTCACCTCCCCCTCATTTTCCCCGCCCCCTCACTGCCATTTGCTGAGCCCTTGATTTAAAAGACCGGCAGCCTTGGAGGAACTTAGTGCCGAGAGGGGGTAGCCACTGGCCGAGCTCGATGCTGTGTGGGGACCACAGAGGTGGGGGGAGGAAAGGAGCGGGCGAAGAGACTGAAGACCCAGGGGTTAGCTAGGTGGAAAGGACACTGGGGTGTGCCCAGCAGGGGCCCTGCAAACGCAAAGGCCCAGCGACCAAAGAGCACCCCTGGGGGGGCTGGGAATGTGCTCGAAGTTCTCCATTTGTGCCTTTCTCTGCCCTGGTCCCTGTGAAGCTTCTCCCGGTGCCCCAGCCTGTGGCTTCCGGCAGGACTGGGCCAACGGGAGGCACCCCCAGGACAGGGGCAGGAGGAAGGAGAAGCTGTGTCCCCTTGCTGCAGGGCTCCTCTCCCCAGCACTTGCTCTCCTGGGCTGTGGAACACCGTTTCCTCCCCTTCCCGCACCCCCTCCCAGGCCTGGGGGGGAACGCCATCGCTTTTCTCTGTCTTCCACTCCCTCGTGCGTTGCCCCCCCCTCTAGAAACCAGCCAGTCCTTCCTTATTAGAGCCTCTTTGTTGGAAACACCTGGGTGAATTCTTCCAGCCAAAACCCTGGCTGATCCAGGGGAGAGGTGGTGAGAGGGGTCAGCAAGCCCAGCGTCTAGGTGCCCTTGGGTCTCCAGCCTAGGCTTTTCCCTCTTCCCTTTGTCCCAAAGGCCCTGGGGTGCCAGGGACGGCTGTTAGCAGAGGAGCCACAGGCTCAGAAGAACCTCTCCGAAGCACCCCTCCGGGGCCTGTGTTGAAGGGGGATGGTGGGGCAGCAAGGCCAGGGCGCAGCGGGCATCTAGAAATACGACCGTGATTATCATGCGGCAATGTGGAAAAAGGCTTAGGGTATAATTTAAAACAGACAAAGCAGAACATGAGAATTGCCCCCTTTGCTATGATTATAAGGCTGTGACATGAATGCCTGTTATATGGAGACCAGAATGGGAGGGAACAGCAAAAGAGACCGTAGGGGGGAGGTGGGGGAAAAGGGAGGGGAGGGGAGGGGGAAAGAAAAGAAAAATGGGGCACCTGGGTGGCTCAGTCACTTAAGCGTCTGACTTTGGCGCGGGTCGTGGTCTTGGGGTCCCCAGGTGGAGCCCCGCATCAGGCTCCGGCTAGGCGGGGGGGCGGTCTGCTTGTCCTTCTCGCTCTCCCCACTCCCACCCTCCCCTGCCCCAGCTCAAACTCTCTCTCTCTCTCTCTCTCAATGAGTAAAATCTTTAAAAAGAAAAAGAGGAAAGCATGGAATCTGCAAGGAACGGTGGTGGGATTGAGCAGGGAACCTTCTTCCAGAACAGTTAGGAGCCCTTGTTGGAGAAAAAGCAGGTCCGGGGGAAGCTGACAAGTAGAAGCTGCTGCTCCCCTAGACCCCTTGGGGGAGGTCCTGAGGCCCAGAGCCCCCTCTGGGCCGAGCACGGCAGAAGGACGCTGACTGCCCTTCTGAGCTCTCGCTTCTTGGCCAAGAGGAGCCCCAGGTGACACCCATAAAGCCTCACGGGGGGACTTGGATCTGAGCAGCACCATCTGCAACCTAGTACAGAAGATCGGGGGCGGGAGGATCTGGGTTCGAACCCCATCGCCACTGCTTACACGCTGCGCGATTCTAGGCAGGGTTTCCTCGTTTGTGAAATAAACCTCCTAAAACCCGCCATGACCTATGTTCCGTCCCCGTGTTCGACTTCTCTCCTACAGTAACCTAGTTCTGGAGCGGTGCGTGAGCGGCCAGCAGAAAGTTTGCAATTCCAGCCTCCCCCTGCAGCGAGGAGGGGCCGTGGGGCTCCGTGCTGGTTAATGGCGGTGAGCGAAGGAACGCGCCACATGCCAGCTCTTGAGTTAAAAAACGAGGTCCCCGTTTCCTCCACCTGCTGGCGACCAGACGCCCCACCTTAGTTTGAGATGTAAATCATGGGATGAACGGCAAAGGCAGGCCCACCAGCCCTGGACCGCCCCCATTGCACGGTGTCATGAGAGAAAGTCGTAGATACTGAAGTCACCCCATTTCGGGGCTCTTTGTGAACCCAGCGGAGCCTCACTCGGACCGCTCTCGTTGGCCTAAAAATACTGACAGCTGATTTTAACGAGCGCTTACTATCTCATTTACTCCTGACCACAAGCCCCGGAGGGCGGAACCTTTTAGTACCCTCATTGTACCGCTGGGAAGACCAAGGACACACACAGATTAAGTCCTCGGTTCAAGGTCATCCAGCGGGGACATGGCAGAGTTGGGATCTGAACCCACTACCAGCTCCAAAGCCCAGAACGACCATGTCCGATTCAGAGGTGACGTGCGCAGAGCGCACACAGCTCAGGGCCTGGCACACAGCAGGCCCTCCTAGGAGACTTTCCTTTCCCTTCCTTGGGGTCCCGCGTCTGGAACCAGGACCGAGAGGCTGTTGGTACTGAGCTGGATGTCACCGGCCCCACCGCGTCCCTGGCCACCCGCAACCTCTGCCAGCGAAGGGCTGGCCAGGTCCCCGCCTGCCGTGTGCCCAGATGCCCTCCAGGGAGAAGGGGCTTCCCCGGGACGAGCAAATGCAGGGGTTTCTGCCACAAAGCGATACAGGTGTGCCTGGAAAAAAATGCAAATTTTTGCATTAAATAATAACAAGGTGAGGGGGAAAATAAGGCTGGGGCAGATTACTCAAAACATATGCAGCTTTGTAACCAGCCTGTTAACAAAACCGGGGTGAGTCCTAATGAAGAACGCCGGCACCGTGAACTCTCTCACTGACATTGGCTCCCAGCCCCCGTCCATCAGCCTTTGCAGCCTTCACCCCCCAGGCAAGGACTTCTGCCTCTGAGATGTAGATTTTGGGGGGCCTTGGATTCCAGGAGAAACCAGATTGGCCAAAATTAAGAATCTGAGCCAGGGTGGAACCATCTTCTTCAATCATTTTTTTTAATTCAAGGGAAATGGCTTGGCAACTTCACCATGTGATTCCTACACTTATCGGAAAAATTTGCATGAAGTTGCCATGTAGGCACCCCCCCCCTCCAAATCCTTGACATCCTTGAGTTGAGATGGTGTGAGTTTGGATCTCGAGAAGCGGGACAATTGGGTAGGAAGGGATGCTGCATTACCCAAGTCTATTTGGTTCCTGAGTTTTGAACACGGAACAGCAAAGAGCCCAGGGAGTGAGAGACATTGGTATGCGTACTTTTCGGCAGGACTGTCAGCATTTATCTTAAGGAATCCATAGCTTGCTTAGGTGTGCTCTTTGCTTGTGAGACATGCTGCTACAGTGCTCCAATATGTCAGCATGCTGAAGAACCAGCCTGGACCAGTGTCCTTCCATGACACTCTGACCTTGGTCCTCCATTGTTCTCACCAATCGTGGGTGAGGTCCCTCATCGTTCAGAAACATGCACTGAGGCAGGAAAGACTGTAGCACCTTCTGGGTCCTCCAGCGAGCTCCTAGGCACCCCTTCCCAGCCTCCGAGACCCCACACACACACTCCCTCCCTCGGTGTTAAAGGGCTTCTATGGCCAGCAGCTCCCTTGACCCTTCCAAGAGCCCCCCCACCCCAGTCAGCCAGAATTTTACTCCCCAGTTCATCCACAGGTAAAGAGGCACAAAGACATGAAGCCAGTGTCCGAAGGTCAGGTGGCCAAGACGGCAGGGGCAGGACTCTCTCGTAGGCTCTTCAGCCAACCCCCCATAAGGATCTGTCCCTACAGAAGGGCTGCCTTCCACTTCTCAGTGCGCTTGCACCGATGTCCTCACCTGTGGGTTTCAAAATGTCAGAATTTTTATCCCCCTTGTACAGACGAGGAAACGGAGATTCAGAAATGCTAAGTTGCAGGGCTCCTGGGCAGCTCGGTCGGTTGGGCCACCGACCCTCGATTTGGGCTCAGGTCGTCATCTCCGAGTCATGGGATCGAGCCCTGTGTCCGGCTCCGCGCTCAGCAGGAACTCTGCTTGAGATTCTCTCCCTCTGCCCCCCACACACGCACGTGCACAGGCACGCGCTCTCTCTCTCTCTCTCTCTCTAAAATAAAATCTTTAAGAAGAAAACAAATGCGGGCGCCTGGGTGGCTCAGTGGGTTAAAGCCTCTGCCTTCGGCTCAGGTCATGATCTCAGGGTCTTGGGACCGAGCCCTGCATTGGGCTCCCTGCTCAGCAGAGAGCCGGCTTCCCCCTCTCTGCCTGCCTCTCTGCCTGCTTGTGATCTCTCTCTCTCTCTGTCAAATAAATAAATAAAATCTTAAAAAAAAAAAAAAACTAAGTTGCATAGCTCAGGTGAAGGTCTTCATCAGGACATGGATAAAGGAGCTGGAATGTGACCTCACTCAGCACGTATTTATCCTGCATCCGCCCTGTGCCAGGCACAGTTTTCGGCACACGGGATACAAATCCGAAGTTGCCAGAGCTCACATTCCAGGGAGAGAAGCAGGCAGCAAATAGGACACGGGACATCCGTGTTGTCGAAGTGTTGCAAGTGACAGAGGAGGCTGAGCCGGCAGGGCTGCTCCCAGACACAGGAATGATCAGGAAGGCCTCCCTGAGAAGGGGACCAACTGAAGGTGTGAGCTCTGAGAATCCTAGGGAAAAGCATTCCAGGGGAGGGAACAGCAAGTGCAAAGGCCTTTGGCTGGAATAGCTTGAAGTCCAGTGAAGCACGAGAGGGAGGGAGGCAGGAAATGACGTCCCCGCAGAGGAACAGGACCAAATGCAGCGCTGCTGAAGGGAAAACACCAGAGCCAGTGGAGGATGGCCACGCATCTGATTTACATTCTAAAAGAACCATTCTGGCTATCTTCCTACCTTAGCTCCAGGGCATATCCTCCTCCTGGCTGCTCCTTTCCAGCTAAAGACAGCCCTAGATTTTGCTTTTTTTTTTTTTAAGATTTTATTTATTAAAAAAAAATTTTATTAGAGAAAGAGCATGGGGGAGGAGAGAAGCGAGGGATAAGCAGACCCTACGCTAAGCAGGGAGCCTGATGCGGGGCTCGATCCCAGGACCCCGGGATCATGACCTCAGCTGAAGGTAGACACTTAACCGAATGAGATACCCAGGCGCCCCAAAACAGCCCTCGTTCTCCTTCATTACTTCCGGCCCCTCTCCAGTCTGGATACCCACTCCCTGGTTTACTAACACTACCGCAGGGGCGCCTGGCTGGCTCAGTCAGTGGAACATGTAACTCTTGATCTGGGGTCGTGAGTTCGAGCCCCATGTTGGGCGTGGAGCCTACTAAAAAAAAAAATAACCAACAAACCACTCCCACAAATGGAGAGGTATGATCTGGTCGACACCGCTCTTTGCTGGGTGCTAACCCAGCAGTCGTGCAACCTTAGAATGAGGGGACGGGTGCCAAGAAAAACGGTGAGTTCTGAAGAAAAGATGAGCCCTGTGTCCAGGGACTGCAACCCAGGTGGAAGCTGGCCCTCCTCTCCCAGCCTCTCTGACACGAGGGCAGCACGCAAAGCCTGAGGCATCCTGTTAGACTTGCCACCTGCTGGCTGGCTGATTTGACGTCTGTGAACAGAAGTTTCCTGGTCTCCAGAGCAGACTAACAGGGAAGCTCAGGGGTCGAAGACAAATGACCACCCTGAATGTTAGGCGAAAGCCAACCACTTCCACTCAGGGAAGCAATGGACAGCCTGGGCTCCCCTACCCTGGCTACCCCGGGGCCGTGGGAGGCTCCCCAAATCAGCTGGAGCTTCGTCGGGGCAAAGACACACCTGCACCCTGCTGAGTGACCTTAGGCAAGTTACTCAACCTCTCTGTGCTTCCACGTCCTCCTCTGGGGGGGGTGGGGAGATACTAGAACCTCATTCTAGGACTGCAGTGAGGATTCTATAAGAGGAATTGTGTCCAGCCCCAACACACAGCAGATGCTCCACAAAGAGTTGCTAATACGTACTGGCAGAAGAACATAGCAGCAGATTTCAGGTCCTAGAATCAGACCGGCCACCAGGATTCGGTTCTGGTTCCCCCAATTACTAACAGCGTATCAGAGGGCAGGTCACTGAGCTTTACTTTCCCCATCTGCAAGATGGAGGTCCCAACACTTCGAACCAGAAAACATCTCTGGTTAGAAAATTAAGGGAGAGAATGTCTGCAGAGCACTTACAATGCTGTCTGATGGGAGGGCAGACAATATAGCAGTTATTACTATTGTTAAAGGTGCAGTCTCCCCTTATTTCGGTGGATCTTTCTCCCCTCTCACTGCCTAGGAGAGAAAGCAGCCCCCACTGCGTTCTCTTTACAGTTGGGGAAACTGAGGCCAAGAGCATGGAGGCGAGTGAAGTATCCAAGGCTTTATCTTTGGTAAACAGGCAGAGGTTAGAGAAATTTCAAGTCACCTGGCCGCCCATCCTTTGCTTTTGCCAGCACCACTTGCCTCAGGAGCCCTCCGCACAGCAGAATAAGGGGAACCCCAACTCCGAAAATGGGGGCCCCTCAGGCTCTCCTCACTTGTGCGGCGGAGAGTAGCGTTCCCCCGATCCAACAGCAGGGGGCAGCATTGCCCTCCAGGTTTCCACAAGCCCCAGCTCCCGGGGAAGAATCTGACTTCGGTGCCCCCCGTTTAGACAAGGCTTACAGGCGCCTTTGAAACCTGCGGCCCCGGGAAAGTGAAAGCCGGAGGTGTTTCCTACCAGCGTTCCCCGCCCGCTGGCTCAGGCAGGGACGCGGGGGAGAGGCCAGGGCGCCTCTCAATCACCTCCCCCTGCTGCAGAGAGCAGAGGCACCCCGGGGAGTCAGCGCTGGGCACCACGGTCCACGCTGGGTCACACAGCCTGCTGGGGCCACCCAGCGAGTTTGTGACAGCTGGGTCCAAGCGCCCGCGCTGTTTCCCTCCTGGCCGCCCACCGGCCCTAAATGCCTCTCCGAGCCACCCATCTCCTACCCAGGGCGCTACTGGCCGCCCTCCCTCTGCGTCTCTGGTCTCGATGCCCTAAGGCAGAAATCCCCGCGAACCGCGGCCTGAAACCGACGCGCATCCTTTGCGCTTTCCCTGGGACAGGCGAGGGGGCGGCAGAGGCCAAGGGGCGCAGGTCTGTCCGCCCGCCGCCCCCGCGGGTTGTCCTCAACCCCTCACCCCACCCCCGGGCTCCCGCGGACCCCGGAGCACCCGACACATGCCGAGGGGCAGAGCCCGGCGCGCCGCGCTCGGTGCTGGAGGCTGCAGGACCCAGACCGCACGAGACGGGCAGGGATCCGGCGGGCCTTGGTGGCAAAGGGGCTGGACCGGGCGGTGGTCTCAGAGGCATCGGGTTTCGCTGGGCATGTGCGTCCTCGTGGCGCGCCCGGGGGTCCCGCGCCCCCGCGCCCCCGCGCTGCTCCCCTCGAACTCGCGCCCGGGGCGCGCTCCAGGGGCGATCACAACCCAGTCTGCCCCGGCCCCGAGGCGCCCAGCGCACTCCTCCTGCCCGTTTCCCCTACCCCGCCCCGGGAGACGTGGGGCCCCCCAGGAGACCCAAAGCGCGTTGGGTGGGGGACACGGCCCGCAGGGGGCCCCAGCAGCCCGGCCACCCCCGAGCTACCTACTGTCCCCAGGCGGCTCTAGGCGGCTGGAGCGCTCCCAGCCCAGGGCTGTCCCGGTACGAGGAAGCGGGCGGATTTGGGGGGATCCTGAATGGCCCGAGAGGAAGCGGCTGCGGACAAACCCCCGCGTTCCCGCCGGGCCAGCCCCTTAAAGGAACACACGCCCCTTTCCCTCCCAAGGGCTGGGTCCAAAGGGAGGAGTTGCTGCCGACTTGGCTCCAATTCTGAGATGCTAGTGGGGCGTAAACGGAATGTGCTAGGAGTTGCCGTCACATCTTGGAGAGGCGTAAGCGGGAGACGGAGAGGGGCGTTACTGAGGAAGGTCCCCTTAGAGCACTCTGGTTACCAAAAACAGTGGGACTAAACGGAGGGGGGGGCTCCAGCACTGGCTGCCCCCCACTTGCAGGAGCAGCAAGGGTAAACGTTCTGTATGCTTACCGCCCATATAAGGCAAGGGAGCAGTGACCCTCCTCCTGCCCATGAGTTTAACCATCAGGAGATCCCAGGCGACTGTTAGCTCAATGTCAGGCTTGAAACAGTGGTCTTGGGGGAAGGGAAGGCAAAGTTAGGGGTGCTCCCAGCAGCCAGCAGGGGCAACCAGGCTTCTGACTGGTGCTCCACCAGGAGCAGGGCCCTCCCTTAGAATCCTGACATCTGTCTGTCCAGCCATCCAGCAGGCCCCACCTCCTAGGACTTCTGTTGGGAAAGGGTGTTTCCATCCTGGTTAACAGGGATGGAAAGTTTCCTTCAGCAGAAAAGTTTCCCTCAGTTTCCCTCAGCAGAAAAGCCTAGAGGTCCTTCAATCCTAGTCTGGAGAAGGGCCACATGCCACGGGGTCACTGAGTCCAGAGTCTTCCTAAACACGCTTCAAATGCCTGGGTGCATGTGTGCGCGTGTGCACGCAGGTCTGTGTGTGTGTTACACACGAGCCAGGAGCACACGAGAGCACAGAGAACTGCAGCGAACTAGAAGGTAGGCTGAGGCCAAAGTGAATGCCAGGCCTCAGAGAACCAGTGAAGGTTCCCCCACAAGGAGGAGAGACCTGTCTGACCTCTGAGTGGAGATAGATTGGAGGAGAAGATTCGAGTACCAATTAGGAAACTTGCAAGCTTCTCTGATGGTGAGGCGACCCATGTTTGGGGCCTCCGAAGAGCCAGGCTTTGCGTCCGGGCATCTTCTCCGTCAGCCTCCGCAAGGCCATGGAGCCGGTCCTGTTATTTCCATTTTACAGACAAAAGAATTGAGGCCCAGAGAGATTTAAGTAAATCGCCTAAGGCCCCTGAGAGCCAAGAGGTGAACTCAGGTTTTCCAACCTGAGCTCCTAACGACAACGCCTTTTTAAACCAGGAACAGAAATTAGACCAGACTTCTGGGAGAGGGGGCTCAAGGGGTCCCCGGGCTGAGAGCCACAGGGGAAAGGAGAGGGAACATAGCCGGACAGGTCAGTTTTGCTGCAGCAACACAAGTTTCACGTGCCAGCCAAGGCCAAGGCTGGCCGGCAGGTAGAATCTCAGTGCTGGCTCCCCAGATTGTGGTTAGGAACGAAAAAGCAAATTTGGGGAGGAGATGGTGAAGGCGTGTGTTAGTAGGGGAGGCCGCCCAGGGGGAGGGTCAGGAGTGAGGGCGCCAGGATCTCCGGAGGGGGACTTTCAGAAGGCTATGGCCAACTTATCCAAGGTTACAGAGATGAGCAGAAGGGCCTGCATGGCTCAGGCCATTCCAGAGTGCCCTCGGGGCTCCCGGGCCTGGTGGGGGCCTTGTGACCACAGCCCACGAGATGGGCCTGCAGCAAGCATTCGATGCCACGCACAGGGGTTGTGGACAGATAGCAGTGAAGCTATTTCC